>WOGN01011283.1:0-10077 GCA_015342105.1 Leptinotarsa texana | reverse complement strand
ACCAAATCCATCAGGTAAACTTATATATATCAAGACCTGCCTCAATCTCAATATATAAAAAGTAACCCTCGTATTTGTTTTATTTACTTTTATACCTCTTCATAATTTCACGTAAAGGAAAACGGCTTATTATTTGTCACATCGGCAATGAGAATGGGTTTGTTGCTGAAAGGCTGTGGCGTTTAGAGTCGAAGAAAACTGGAGATTATCACAAAGAGCGGTGAATCTTTCGAACAGTGGTTTTCCAAAGTTCTACCCCAACTGGAGGATAATACTGCGATTGTAATGGAAAATGCATCTTATCGTTCGCGACGGTTAGAGAAGATTTCGACAACGTCTTCAAAGAAGGTTGAAATCCAAAATTGGCTGTGATCAAAGAATATTACCTTTGAAGACTCAATGCTAAGAGTACAGCTACTAAAAATTGTCAAGAAACGCAAACTTGAATACGAAAAATATATAGTCGATGAGATGGCACCGGGCCAAAATAAAATTGTCCTTCGCCTGCCTCCCTACCACTGCGAGCTCAATCCCATCGAGTTAATATGGGCGGATGTGAAGAATTTTGCAGCTCAGCATAACACCACGTTCAAATTTGCGTATCTCAAAGTACTTTTTGATGAGGCTTTGACAAGAGTCACAGCAGAGAAATGGGAGAAGTGTGTTCGGCATGTAATATCGAAAGTCGAGACAAAGATGTGGAAGCTTGATAACATAATAGAGGCAAAAATCGAGCCACTGATGATTCAGATTGGCGAGGATGACACTACTGATGAAGAGACAAATTTCTCCAGTTGAATAATTTTGATTAATATTCCTTTTGATTTTACATAAAATAAAAATTATCAATAAAGAAATAATTACGTCTCTTTTCATATAATGCTTGAGTGCGCTGTGAAAAATCCAATGAAAATCTCCTTATACTACACATATTATCTGCATTTTTACCGTTAAACTGCAAAACTTGTACATTTCACTCGTTATTATAAAAAAGTTTTCTTAAGTATGATATAGCATTTGCGATCAACAAGATGTTGGTTCTGAATACGACCCCGGCCAATTCTTGGGATTTTCAATATCACGTGCGTAGGGCATGTCAATGTTTACATCCACTCTATCTTGGATTTGAATTTGCTTTACTCATGTTACAAACATAAAGACATTCAAACGCTTACTATATTTTATTTGAACATGAATAATTTGAAGGCTCTGATTTACACCCAATTTCGCACGTCATTGTATAAAGATATAGAAGTGAAAGCCATAAAGCTTTTTTTCTAAAAACTTCACAAATATAGTGTCATTATGAATAAAATTCCAAAGTTTGCCACATGAATCAATTGAATTCAGTACAGCTGTTGTATGAAGCGCTTTTTTTGTTAGATCAAAGATCAAGAAGCATCTAGTGCACATGTCATATTTTAAATTAGAATACTAGCATCTGAAGTACAGATGTTTGAATTCACCTTTATAACATTGTTGGATAGCATACAAAAACATAATATGGCAGACCACTCGCAAATAATGTCACATACAAATGGTCTATGTTATGGTATCAAAAGTTAGTTTCTTATTCAACTTCACTATTTATGACAACAGTAAAACTAAGTGTTACCTCATCATCGTCATCGTCTGAATCATTACTACCACAGGTGGATGTGGGTGCAATCACAATCTGTGGAGCTTTTTTCTTACGCTGAGATTTTCTTAGTTCATCTGCATCTATATTCGTCACAGTGAATTCCCCACCGCTGAAATTCATAATACACGTGGAAGGAAATAGGAATACAAATTTTAAGATTTATTCAGAAAATCGACCTAACCAAACAATTGTACAATAAATTATAGTGAATTACTTTTGTCAAATAAGAGATTTTTGGGTTGAAAACTATTTCCAGCTTCACAACAGATCAGAAGAAATAAAATTGTTGAAGATGTATGTGTATAAATAAACTCATGAAGTTATAACCCATTTCCTAAAACTGAAAATTTCGAAACTCACCTTTGTGATCCTGTTTGAGTAGGGTAATATATTGGTCGATGCCTATAATCATTATCAGAATCTATGTCACCATCATGTGCGGTAGATTCTGCGTCACCTATAGCGCTATCATCAGTCATTACTCCTCTCCTAGTTTCCACTCTTGTAGTCAGCTTTGATACTGATACAACTTCCCGTCGAGACTCTGAATAGTTTTTGATCTCAGTTCCACTATCCAATGAGCTGTCTTTTGAACCACCATCAGAGTCAAACCGGCGATCTGAAAAATTAATGAGTGATTGTTAAGTCAGCTTGGCTTTCAGATTTGTCATCCTTTTACCTGTTGAAGGAAAAGGATATGAGTTGTTGGAATAGAATGATTTTACACCCATTGCATTTTCCGCTCTTTGAGCCCATCTACCTTTTGGAATTGCCACGCCTTTGTTCAGACTGGATGGCTGACTAGTATCTTCAGTGAGTTGCTTCTTTGCCCACTGCGGAAGCTGACCTATACTGAATCTGAAATACGAACAATAGTTATGTACAACTATATATTCTGTTCTATATTCTATATATTTATTTCTTGATACAATTTAACGTTCGTCACGCAGAAGCTTACCTATAATTAGTATCAATGGTGTTGACACCATCATAAAAATCAAAAGTGCTACTGTCACTGAACATTTCTTGTTCCAATTGTTTGCCCTGTCTCATTGCCTGTTGACTGAGCCTGGCGTGCATTGTAACTACCATGTCATGAGGAACCCTCCATACAAAAATACATCCATCTCCGCTCGCTGAGATCAATCGGCGACAATCGTTTGTGAATCTCAAACCGGTGGCCAACTCAGAATGACCACACATTGTAGCCATACACTCACCTGAGTAATAATCGTATACTGAGAGAGACTTGTCTGTGCACGAGGTTGCTAAGTAAATTCCAGATCTGTCTAATACAACCTGAAATAACATTTCAAATCAAATGTCAATCAAAAATGCATTTTTGTCTGTACTAACTTGCTATCGTTTTTTTCTTATTTCATTAAATATTTTGGGAAAGAAATGTTTTGGCTTTCTTTTCTAAAAATATACCCCTTTCAATTTAAGTAAAAGGGGTATATATGATATGATAAAGAAGATAAGTTTATTTAGATGTTTCATCTAAATCTTCTATACTATTATAAATGTGAAAGTTTGTGAGGATGTATGTAAGTATGTATGTATGTTTGTGGCTCTTTCACGCTTAAACGACTGAACGGATTTAGATAAAACTTTACATAAATACAGCTTATACATCGAAATAACATATAGTTTACAATTTTCAAAGCTTTTGTGTAATTTTGGTCATACTATAACGACAAGTATTAAGTAAGTTGGAAAAATTTTTGCTCACTGAGAGCTATCTTGGCGTGCGCTGCCTATACCGTTGGAATTACATGCAGATAATGTACCGTAAGATTGTTTATCTTAAAATTTTTTAAATAAAAATACGCAATAGCATATATTTAAGTATCATGTGGTAGCCACTATATTCAAAATAGTGAGCCATAAATACAATCAAATATCACGATAAGATTAATTTAACGCAACGCATTAAGCCATTACGCGTCGCGTCTACTGTAATATGACGGGGGACGATGCGAGCGGGTAGAGGGCGGTTTAAGCAATGAAGCGCTATTGCCAAGAACGCGACCCGAACGCGTGCAGACACGTGAGAGCAGACGTCGTTGACGGTTGTGTTAGTTTTGCGAATTTCTTTATAGGTAACATAACTCGACTCACAAAGCTATTCATTACTTAGGTCAATTGGCATATTTGTTCAGTTACTGTTTTTTCAAAGTGAAAATATAAATTACTAGCAGTTGCCCGCTCTTATATTAACGTACAGCCGAAGCTACAGAACCTAGAATCTTGAAATATGCAAGAGATTCATATGTGTAAGTAATGATAAAGAATTTAATACATGATTCTAATAAATAACAGCTTTTGTATCATATAAACTGTGTAATGTAATAAATTGATGGGTTGGATTCAGTTTTGTTTATTTTTGTCTTTTACAACATGCAAAATGTTTTTTTACTTTTAATTCATTCAATAATATTGATTATTACTATGATACGTGACAACTCTCGTCTAGATAGACAACTGTCAAACTTTTTATGTTTACAAAACACAATTTCATAACAACGTAAATTTTTGAGTTGGAGAGTGAAATATAAAAATTACTTCGATAACAGTGATAAAGTAATAAAGAAGCAGCGGTTTGCTGAAAAAATCAATTTTGTCAGTTTCTGAATGAAAGTTTTCAATATTCGTATTTGATAATTTTTACAATTTTGAACTGCTACCTCTTCAACTTAGAGTTTTCCTCTAAATGTTAACAGAAAGTGGAAATCATTTCAAAGTACAGAAGTTATTCAAATTAAAAAGATGCATATGTCATTTTTTATTAAATTTAACTGTAAGACTATGTAAGAAAGATCATATGAAGGTTATATGAAATAGATTTAGAATTTTATGCAGAATATAAATTTGTAATGAAATATAGGTAGTTCCTATCGAAATAACGAAGTTCGAACTTACGGTATAACTAGAAGTGAGAGGTAAAATTGGAACCTGTGGCATGAAACGAATCTACTAAAAAAACTTTTCTCATACCAAGACGAAAATACTGCCTCTTTATGCACGTTTCATTAACCAAGTTAACATCATCAGTAGATGACATAGAAATCTCATTTGTTTTTGGTTTTGTTTCACAATTAAAAATAAAAATTTTGTATGCGATGAGAGAATGCATTGATTTTTTCATTGCAGAAAAATATCAGTAATAATTCCTACCTTTATCAGCGTTCCATCATCTCCGGTACTACCTTTGAAGCTCTTTGTGTGTTTCCCTGTATTAACACTGTAAATCCTAACGTTCCGATCCTGGCAAGCTGTAAGAACGTGTTTCTGACCTGTATCTACTTCCATATCGTATAATGTCGTTTTTCCGGTGGCATTATTGGCCCTTATGAATTGTGGCTTGTCATTCAGCTCTCCAAGAGTTCTGAATATGAGACTTTTATCGGCTCCGCAAGAAACCATTTGTGTGTTTCCTCCGTGATTCAAAAACCGAACAGCAGTAATGGAGGATGAATGGTCGTCCAATGTTTGGAGAAATTCGTACCTTTCTTTCATGTCGAATACGTGAATGAGACGATCTCGACTGGCAGAAGCCATCAAATTAAGACTGGTATCTGAGTACTCCAAGCAGAGAACTTCTGCATCATGAGCTTCGATTTTGATAAGTTCCTTCATGGTTGTGGAATCATGGATTCGAATATTTCCTTGAAAACAAAATTCATTAAATGGTATTACTTCGATGGAAGTTATACATGTCTATGATATGATAAATATTATGTTTTGATTATTATATACATAATATGTCTGTTGATTTTCAACAAAAAATATTTTAGTTTATGTTTTCTCACGTTTTGGACGCCTACATATCAACAAAATTTACAAAATCATCTAGAAGACAGAAATATATTTTTTGGGAAAGTAGTTTCTATTGTCCCCTTTTTTATCTAAAAGAACAAATATGCTTATATTTTATCACATCCAGAAGCTACTGAATCATTCTGTTCATTCATATAAAAAAAACAAAAAAGTATATACGAAAAATGTTTTTATTCTTTGATACAGACCTAGATTGGGAGTTGAATCTATAAGAAATATAAAGATTACTTGAAAAATACTCGGGAACATACACTGTGAAATTTTTATTAAAGGATCGTCTGAAAAGAAAATTAGAGAACTGCTCCAATAAACAGGGTTTGGCTCAGAATAATATCAGGGGCACCTACTCACAATGCTACAGGCATTTAATGCTAATGTGACCTCGGATCTCAGGAGGCAAACAATTTATAGGCAATTCAAATTATTTTCAGAAAAAATGTGACAAACATCTAATTCAAGAAACGCTTTATTGTGAGATTTTCACTAAACATTCATACAAAAACGCAACATGTTCTTTGCTATAGAATAACGCACCTCAGTGTTATGACAAACACGTGGAAAAAAAATGAAAAATATAGCAACATCAGTAGCATTAACAAAAAGACCGAACGATTGGCAAAGTACCTCTATGGGACATCGAAATTATCATACATAATTAATTAGATCTAACAAAAATTTTTTTTGATGAAAGAGGTGGTCATTGGAGATGTTGATCCATACAACTTCATACCTTGATCCCTACTTTATCAAATAAATGAGTCCTTTAGGGAAATAAATATTTTCTCAAACTATTACGTTGAAGAAAACTTTGTCAGGACAGGATAAAATAGTTATTACCAAAAATTTGATTTCAATTAAAAAAATTAGTAAAAAGTATTTACCTGCTCGATCTCCAGAAGCTAAATGTTTACCATCCGGACTGACTCTGATACATCTAACCCCATTTCTTCCATCATAAGAAGTGTTTTCCTGTTTTTCCGTTGTGCCGGAAATATCCAAGTCTTTTATAAATGATAAATCCTTATCTACATATACAACTTTCAACAATTCCTAAAAAAACAAATAACTTTGATATGTAACATTTTTCAAATAGATGTAGACTCACATTACTATATATATTTGACTGATACATTCCTTTGGAATTGTTTTCGTTGAGTTTGTCGAGTGTCCATACTCGAATGGTGTCATCTGAACTGCAAGTAAGAAAACTACCGGGCGGTAAGGGGCTATTTGGAGGTGCCATTTCAACACCCCAAATGCATGCTGAGTGATAGAGAAAGGAATGTGACTTGCCAACCTAAAATGTAAAATAAAAAAAGGGTGTTATGAATTTTCACAAACTCAGTTTTTTTGTATTTAGTGTGGCGTTCAATGATCTCCCAAACACATGGCTGCTTGTACAGAGTTGCACTAAGGAACGACCAATTTTTTTTTAATTTGCGGCTGGGTATACGAATTTTTTTTAGATAGAGTGTAAGGACACAATTGTCAGTTTCCTCAGCCGTATCAGTACTTGACATTTTGAAAATTTCAAATTTTGAAATACCGTATATGTGTACACCACTGGCGTTAAAACGTAACTGACCACTCTGACACTGTAACAATGAATTCCGCCAGTCGATTGCAGTTAAATCTGATTGGCCAGCGTAAGGAGGCTTATTTATTTTACCCAATTGATGCAAATGTGTTTGGTGTTCATGCTTTGATCACGCATTTATCATTGTTTGGGTTGCTTTTTTGTTGGATGGATATAGTTTAGATCCTATGATGTTTTTGATTGAAAACGGAATGCAGTATATTGAAAGAAAAGGTAGCTAGTTCATGTGGGTTCTATTACACACTGGCATAGGAAAAATTAATCTTCCTATTCAGCAGCACGTCCAGCAATCACAACAAGTAATATATCTACAGTGTCATATTTTCCGGGATTGGAGGCCGTGGATTTTTGGAATTTCTTCCTGACGTTTCACCGGTACGATGGCTAGCTTCTGCAGAGGTTTATACGTCCTGAGTTGATATCTCCGATGACAGTCATCAGAGAAATTAACTCCTCGAAAAGAAGTTTCGCACTGTATAATTAAATATTCAATTTTACTAGTATATAGTATTGAGTTTTTATTTTCAAATATCACAATTAAAGGTTGCTTATTATCTAATAAATAAAAAAATATTCCAATAAATTTATTTCTTACATAAGATTATAACAGATTTATTTGTGATATCTTAAAAACAAACAACTTTCGAATTCATTGTGCAGAAAACAATTTTTTTATGAACCTCTACCAGTACTGGTCATATTATTGTGTTCTGAAGGTCAGGACAATGTACGTGAATAATTCAACAAAATAGATTATGATCAATTAATCATTCAGTTTTAGCTGAGCAAAGGTTAGAAGGGAACACTCCATGGAAATTATTCAATTCTGCAGATAAATATGAAATTTGGTGATATATATTTTGATAGAAAGTATTTATTTTAGATTACAACTTACCCTTTGTATGTTGAAGACGTCCCAAACATATATAGAGTGATCATTGTAAACGGAAGTTAGTTTGTTATTAGTTTCATCAAAAGTTATGGCTACCGTATCAGGATATTTGGCATCGGGTGGTGGTGTAGCCATATGTCTGTAGAAGAAAAATTAAATTAAGACTTATGAAGGTATTACATTTTTTTAGCTTACTGTATGCTTGTTCCGAGACTAACATCTACACCCAAATAGTGATTTCTAGGAAGAGTTGTAACAAATCTAAGCGTTGCAGGATCAAAACACCTAATGATACCCTCGGCACATCCCACAAAAATATATTTCTCACCTACGGTAATACAGTTGGCACTTGAAGTCTATAAAAACGAATTCATATCATTAGTAAATCTTCGAAACCCAATGATAAATTTACCCTTAATTCTACCCATTTATCTAAAAGTCTTCTATTATTGAATTCGCAGAGCAGTCCTGACCTAGTAATTACATATGTACTATCAGCAGAATCCGCTTTGCCACAAGCTACATCACAGAAATAGTTATTCCTTTGGTCACCCAATATGGCTGATCGACCCATGAGTGGTACTGTATCCTTGTACTGAAAAATAAATTAATTATTTATGAATGGACACAAAGTACAACTGATAAATAATTTGAATACAGTCCTGACAAACAATAAGTATAAAATAAAAAGCGAGGTCAAGAAGAAACTGAAATACTCTTCCTTCTTGGGATTTTAATTTTCTCAATAACCGTCTTGAAACTTGATTGAGATATAAAAGATTACAGGAATGAAGCAAAATGACTGAAGTTGTTTGAACTACTAAAGTTTTTATTTTTTGTTAAACTAGGAAGTATATAACAAAAAAATATGAGTTCAATTGTTCTATAATTAATTTATTATCTCGCTATATAGGTAATGACTCTAAGGTAATTGGGAGATATTAATTTTTGATATATTGTAGATATCTTTTAAAACATCACTTTTAAAATTACAGTCATAGAGTGAAAACTAGTATTGAATCTGCAAAATAATACTTTTCTTTCACTTCGTAAATTGTACTAAAATTATTTTTCACTTGAAACGGCAGTTTCGTTCAATACTACGTTCCTCTGGATAATATTCAAGAAAAGCTCATAAAAACAAATAGTCAATTTTTCTTGATAGAGCAATTTTTGCTGATTTTTGAGCTTATACTTGCTAGTATAGATACCATATAGATGCTAATATAGGTAACCAATTTAGCAGTATTCTTATATTATGCACACCGTTTTCGAAATTAATTTATGTTCACCTTCTGTTAGAAATGAACATTAACATATGCTAATTTTTCATATTTCTTATTTTTTTAATCTTTTGTAGAAACTGAAGTGAGTATTTTAATTCTAATCATTCAATGTATAAAAATCTCATGTGACAGGAGAAAATTGTTGACAAAAAAAAAGTACAAATTTTAAAGAAGGATTAATATTGAAATTGATTTGTTTGATTTAGGGACAATCGTGAGTTGAATGTTTGTTTAAATTGTCCACTTTCTTATTTGCGTTCTTCTCAGGAATACATAGATATATACATTATATGTATATTGTTACGTGTATAAAGGTGCCATACTGAATAAAATTATTTGCTAGTAAAACTAGTACTGTTTCTTTACTTTGGAAATACCCGTTAGCAATAAAGCATTTTGTGGTCTGATGGTCCAAAATAAGAAGGAGATCATCGACCTTAGAAACCTATTATTTTCTACCCGGATGGCAACTTCAGGCAACCGACAACACCAGTTCTGGTTTGGATTGCAGTGAACGTTTTATTAAAGCAAACCGCTTTCTGCTTTAAAAACTTACACCAATGACTTCACCACCGTGAGGTGTAAGGCTAAACAGCCTGAAGATGAGAATCGCATTGCCCAACAGTAGGTTATTGCTAAATACCGCAGCTGGATAAAATCAAAACACTTTTTTTTTGCTAAAACATTTTATGATCTGACAACTGACAGTTCTGATTTTGTCTATACAGTGCTTTTCAGATAAAAGTATCCACCTTTAATAACTTTTGTAATACTGGTATTTAGGAAAAATCCAAAAACACGTCAATTTATGTTGGAAGGG
>WOGN01011281.1:0-10078 GCA_015342105.1 Leptinotarsa texana | reverse complement strand
ATCCATATATAGATTTACTTCCTTTCTTTCTTTGAAAGATTCCCTCATCCTTCTTTTTTGTATCAAGATGGAGTAGTTGACGTTTGTCATTCTGCTAATACTATTTTTATACTACGTATTTCCAATTTCCAATTAAAAGTGTTTAGTGGGTTGTATATATAATTTTTATAACATAACACCGGACACCTATTAAGTGAATTCAGCACAATACAAACTTATTGCAGGTAAGTAATCCTACTGTATAAATCATTCCTAACGAATCAGTAATTAATTTAACTTATATTACTAATTTAGAGGGTTTGCAAATTTAGATTTTTTTGTTAAGTATTTTGTTGTAGTATATTTCAATAAATTCCTGTTGCTTATATTAGGTAACTATTCTGAATCTGAAATCTGAACAAAATATACTGATAATTACGTAAACGAAATAAGACTCCCAATGTAATATTTTTTTCAGTTTTTGAATAAGAAATTGTGAGAATGAGTGATCAAAGAAAGCGACTCAGTGCAGCTGTGTACAGAAAAAACGCGAAAATGAAAAAATAAGAACAAGAACAGGCTATCAGTAAAACGATGAAAATTGACAGTTTTCTTAAAAGTGTAAAGGAAAACAGTATTGTAAGACCAGCAACTTCAACCACATGCAGTGATACACTACAATCTGAAAAAGATGAAACGGATTTCATCTCTGCGGCCCAACAACAACGGGGGCTATGTTGATCAATCTGCTTTTAAAAAACGGATATATATCTTTCTGACAAAGAGGCAGCAGTCGCGGTGGAGGAATTATTAATATGTATCAGAGTTGAAGATGTGTCTCAGATGAGTATACCAATTGTTTAGAAACTGTGCAGTTATTTTTCGAATCTAATGATTAAATATCAGCTTCTTGCTTGCTAGAGATTCGTATGCTGCTGTATGTTAGTACTTATTGATTTCATGGATTACATTATTTAGAAGCTCATAAAATTACTAAACTGGTTTAGATTAAATGTTACTTGTGTAGAAAATTTACTTGACAGGTTTAGAGTGACTGTAATTAGTTCTTAATTTTTTATAAGATATGATTTTTTTTAAAGCAAATAATCATTTTTTAGTCTTTTAATTCTAAAATATTTTCGTCCAACGTATTTTGTCCGTGTAGGATATCGAAATGCAGAAAAGGCGGCAAAATTTGAATAGCCTACTGGCGGCAAATGTGTTAATCCGCCACCGAATACAATTTTATTATTTGCACGTGTTGTTGAGTGTTATATCCTTCCATGATGATTTGACAGACTAAATAAATGACAACTAATTTGTCAGATGTAGCTACCAATTAGACCACCGTGCAATTGCTAAAATTAAGAAATCCCTGTTGGAAGAGCCTATTGTCTTATGTTACTCACCTTAGCTTAAATACCATAGACTCCATAGAGAAACCAGCACTGTTGACTATTGTCCTGTATAATTTAATGAACTTTTGGTCAAAATCCGGTCCTGTACATGAAAAATCGTTTCATAGAAATTACGACTGAATCATTAGAAAACTCTGAAAGGCAATTATTCAGACCACTTCTTGGTATTTTCGCAACTAATATAAATCGCAGTGTCTGCATATTTAATGAGTTATCAACAAATGTGCGAGCATTATTATTGAAAATGTCATGATTATTGCTATGAGCGAGGACGGGAATAATGAGTTTTATGAAATCCATTCACGGACATTTCGCATCGTTGCAAGTGCTATAACGAGGAGGTTGACTTCGACGAGATGTTAGCTTGAGACATTTGAAAGTCATGCATGGATTGTTCATCGATATGTTAGAAACTGGATTGTAAGAAAATAGTTTGTATGAATCGTTATACTTCCGCTGGACGATAACTTGAAAATCGTTCTGGATTGCGGACTGTTAGGATTTCTCTGTTTCTGAATTCGATACGTGTTCTCGAGAAAGCAAAATTAGATATTTTCTGTAACTGGGTGCAGCAATAGTTAGCTATAGTTTTCCCGGTAAGTTTCAGTGACAATTGTTCTATACAAAAAAGGATTCTGTAATATACGAACAGTTTGAATCTTGAAATAACATAAAACTTGATTTAGAATAAAAGAAGGTCCAGTTCAATCACAACTAGATAATATTGCTGCTTATAGAAAAACATTTCAATTGCCGTCTTCGAAAATACCAGCCAGATTGTTGTTGAATCGAATGACAAAAAAATATATTTATATTGAAACACCAAATCAACTGTATTTCAAAAATTCTAGATGCATTACTATTCATTATTCCGGACAAATGTCTATCGCCTTACTAGAACACTTCGCACCGCACTTCCAACCAAACTCCTTGATCTGCATATTGGTAGTGTTCATATATGGTAATGGAAGTCACTCCAGGCCGATAGGGAAGTCGCTAGGACTCTCTCGAAGCGACCCGACATCTAGAACAATAAAAGTGATGATTTACTACACTCAAAATTTTAAACCCAGATAAACTACTGAGTCTTCAATGACAGTAATCACTGGGAGGTTACTATATTTGTAAAATTATATGTTTTTGATTTTTTGACTAGGATGTGTCCAGCGATAAGGGATTGTTAAAAATATGTTTTCACCTAAGAATGGGTTTATATTTCTATAAATATTGTTCAAGTTGTCACACTTACCATAACTGGCGATACGAGTTATCTCTAAAAAAATATTTTCGTCAGAATCTCTTCTTTGTTCATGACTGTTGTTGAATCAAAAACAAACTTGTGATTTACCTCAAAATGGTGAGGCTGTTTATTGAATTTTCTTCTGTTTATCTCTGAAAAATCGTTTTTATTGTGCTTGAGCCTATTTTTCAAATATTGTTTATTTTAATATATTTATACCATATCAGAAGACTCCGAATAGTTTACTTCCATATCCTTTAAATGAGAGGTTTCATGTAATGATAACATAATATTGAGTTCCTCAGAAATGTCGAATGAAGTAGTTAAATATATTTTTATGAAAGTCCAAACTCTTTCGATTTAGAAATTCCAAACAATGTGAATATGATCAAAAATTACAATAACACATAACAACACAGTTTTAAGTTGAACTTTCATTGAATTGCTTTTATCTGTGGAATGGTGAAGTTTTACGAAATTACCAAAGAAATAAAAGTGGTTTATGTTTATGCTTCTGGGTAAAATTAATAATAATAAATTCTGTTAATGTTTTTATTTCCATTTATACATCAATTCAACAAATTTTAACAAATTTTGTAGAATCAGATCATCTTTGAATGTTTTGGCGTCCAACGTGGGGCAAGTTGAAACCCTAAAAAGAGTATCAGTAGAACGACGAGCATATATTACTCGCTCAAAATCATATTTACCCTGTAAGAAAATATCTCATACTCATAAATTCAGTGGACACCAAGATCTGTGTCACTTCAAAGAGTCATATTTTCAAAGTTCGTTCAATAATTTAGTTCATTTCTCTTTCAAACATTTTTCTGTCACAATCATCTGATGATGGTGCTGACTTGGTTAGCGAAACGTGCTTCGAGAGACGGTATTTATGTTGTGATAACGGAAAACTGTTTTCAATAGATTCACTTAACAACAGGGGCTCAAAATTCGAATTATTAAGCAATTCTTCTATATTTCATGCTAATGAAGCTCTATTTTCGAAGGATGTTTCGAACAGGTCTTGTTCGAAACATCCTTCGTTTTCAACGAAAGTCATTTACAAATTTTTACACTTTTTTTTGTCTCCTAACCGTAAACATTCACCGCTGCAGGAAAATTAGTTTCAATCGATTTCGTCACCGATTCGTGATATCACAGTTAAATCGAAAAATCCTCGAGATTCCTGTGGTTTCAGTAATTCATTTCTACGCCGAATTATCAGAGTTTCAATGCCTTCAAACTTCTAAACGTTTCTTCGAGGTTAGTAAATTTATTCAGCAAATACACATCAAAAATGTCCAAGGGTCTGTGTTCAAATTATGCAAACTTCAGTAAATTTTTAAGACAGAGATGAATGAATAAAAAACGTTTGTTGATGGGTTTTGTGGCAGAGTTTGGGTTTTGGGTAGTCTTTTTTGTAGGGCCCCTACTGAGGCTTATGTCTTTTCAAGGGAGCAAGAGTATGCGATAACCCAGGACTCTTTTAGGTTCTGTCTCAAGATCTTTTCAATCGACCAGTCATGTAGTTATTTTGAGTCTAATGAAGAATTAGGGGTGAGCAAGATGGAATAATTTAAAAATTCATGTAAACCACTCTTGAGTTAAATCAAAATATGCAGATAACTTCTATAAGATTCCAATAAGCGTTGGTTCCTTGAGATTTGTATTCTTTCAACAACTACATAAAACAGTATGAGCTCAACTGCTCTAGTAACTCGAACAGTGTTTTTGGTGAAGTGAAAAACATATTTTAATGTATGAATATCATATATTGTTTTGTTAATTGCTTAGAACTCCTTTCAATTTTGTTTCATGTAGAACTAATAGAAATATAAGACCTTGCGTTGAAAAGAGGTCATATGTTAAAACTATGAAATAATAATTATGTTATTGAGCCTTGGACATTGTTGATGTGTGTATACATTTTTCTCCTGTAAAGGCAGCTGCTAATTATCATTCACCACATACCGCTGAATATGTCGGTGATTTTTCGTCACAGATAATTGTTTTCTTACAGATTCATTTTTCGCTTTTAAATATTCATCGAGGCGGATATGATGTTATGATGGGTTTTGAATTACAACAAATTGTAGACAACAAAAGGAACCTGAGATTTATTTGAAGCGTGATTGATGGTCTGCTTTCAAGGACGTGGACGACGGAGACATTTAGTCTGGTCTGGTTGTTAGTGATGAATTGGTCATTGATGTATCAGCTTACTTATACATTTCTTAGTGTGATGCATTTTGTGGTTCATATTTGAAAAAGGAAACCGTGGATTCAGGCAGGACTATAAAAATATCTGGAATGCAATCTTGATACATTCATCTCTCCCAACGCACTTACAACTCTGGGTTCTGTAAATGCCTCCCGAAAAACAACTACCTTCCAGGCTAATACAACGATGGACATTTATAAATTATACCTGACAGACATTATCAGAACCTACTGTGTAGATACGCTGGGAATGATGAATGGTTTGAGATTTAATTTCGAAATAGTAATTTTATTCATACGTATGTATTTCTCCTCGATACAGTCTCATTTTGACATAATGCACTCCTTATCAAGTGACAGTTTATGGAGTAAAACAATATCAAAAACTTGGATGTTGATTTACTCAGTTTTGACTACAGCAAATTGAATTTTATCACATTTCCGGGTCATGAAAACACACAACCAGCTAATTGTGATCATTCAAGAACATAATAGAATTTCAAATTATTTTTTAATAATAATTTTTTTTCATTGTGCTAATAAAGAGGCTACAAAATGTCCTGGAATTCAGAGTGACCAAAATTCATGATAAAAATACCAGTCAAGTTAATCGATGAAAAGATTAAGACAAATTTTTATCTAAATTGAACTTTTGAAAGTTTAGGTTGATTTTGATGATTATTCATGCATTGTTTGAGGTTTCAATCGACATTGCATGTAGCATAATTAACTGGGTAGAAATGTGTTTAAAGATAAATCTCAAACTGATATTTTTAATTTGTGTTGAATATAATTTTGAAGGCACGTTCAAACGTTTTTAACACGTTTTTATTAGCTTCACTTGTATGTTTTTTGTAACCGACTCCTTTGGACTCGAGTTGAACTAACTTTAACGAACAGATATATTTTAAACTTTGTACACTTATCAAAAATTGGTGACAATACAATAATTTTATAAGTTTATCTCATTATCCTGATCAGGATCGTCAGGATTGAATAATTTCTTTATAATTTGTATCTTATATTAAAACAAATGGGATTGAAATAGCAAACCAAACTAAAAAGTGGAAAATAAATAATAATTTGAAAAAACTAAAAGAACACGCTTTGAAAGCAACACAAACTAAAAAATAAAAAATCATTCGAAACTAATTTAAGATTGTGTTCAACATCGATAATAAGCTCTACGGCTTGATGTAACTAATTACTTTCAATAAGTCTGAAGTCAGAGTAAATCTATGCACAAAAAATCTATATTTTTTGTAAACAGCGTGGGATGCTTTAAATTTCATTTTTTTTATTGCTCCAACAGATTCCTGAAGTTGATTTTAGAAAAACCCTCTCGATACACTACAGATCTTTTATATAAGGAATGCGGGATACTGGACCTGAGGAAACTATATTGTTTGAATGTTATATTGAAATATAAAAAAAATAAAAATCACGCCAGTGCATCTACGCATTATTATTATACCCGACAAAGACACCAAATGTTGTTCCACAGATGAGCAAATCCGTTTGTCAGCGATCTTTTTCTTGTATAGCAAGGCGTTCAATTTTATTCCTGACCATAATAAAGAAATAATGATTTTTAACATGTTTTAAAATAAGGTGAAACGATTCATACACAAAACACCAAGAGCCAAATGTAATGAGATCCTCGAACCAAATTTCTTCAACTGATTCATTACATTTTATCTTATTTACACTCCCTTTTTTAATTCTTCATGCACTGGTTTAATTTTCATTTTCATAACTATTAATTATTCCAAAATGTTTGTACTTTTGAAATGTTCTTATTATTATTTTTGCTTTTTTTAAGTACTCTGTTATTCCCATATATATATTTAAAGCGTATTGCTTTTTTCGTGGTGTTCTTGTATTGGACTGAATATTTATTAGATACTAAGTAATGTACTTTTATCTCGAAACAGGTGTTTGCCCTCTTACCGTGTATGTATCATCTATGCAAAAAAAATATTTACTATATAAGTGTTCTCATTATTGTGTTTGCTTTTTGAATCACACTGTCATTTCTATATATATTGTTTAATTGTGATGTTTTTTTCCGTAATGTTCTTGTATTTGGATTGAATATATTTTTATTTTTATGTAGTTAAGTAAGGTAATTTTATCTCGAAACAAGTGTTCGAGTAAATATCATTTATGCAAAAAAATTGTATTTGCAGTATAATACTGTAATTATTATTATAATCTGGCAGATAGCTCCTAGTCAAGTATTTATAACAATGAATAATTAGCACCCAACGCTTTTTTTTACAACGAATTTTTTTTGTAAGTAGATTTATTCTGATTTCAGACTTGTTGAAAGGCATTGGTTACATCAAGCTATAGGAGTTATTATCGATGTTAAATACAATCTTAAAGCTATTGAAGTGTGTTTTTTAATTTTTTTTCGAACTATTACTTATTTGTTGATTAGAGATCAACAAACGCTATTCATTTTACAAATGAGGCATCATCTTCAACTTACAATGAGTAACAGAAAAATGTAATATTTTCAGTAATCTTGCTCAAACAGTATTCACCAAAAAACAAATTATATTTTTATATATTTTTCTTTGTACTTCAGTTTTGTGTTGTATCGCTCTGTTTCTAGTTAGGTAAAAAGGTGATCAAATGCATTCCTATTAAAAAAACGTATTTCTCGTTAAAAAAATTGTTGGCGTTTGACGTGAAAAACGTCTCAATCGAAAATAGGTATTGTGTATATGCTGACGAAAAATTGCGAAAGACTGTTTAGCCTTAAATGGATAGACAGCGTATTTGTTGATTTATTAATGTTTTCCTTTTTATTTCAGGTAAGTCAGATATAACGCTGTTGAAGGATACCTAATTTTCCATAAGTTTCCCGAGTAAGTACCTACCTACCTACGTACCTTTATTGCTTAACTTCTCTATAATGTTATCAGATTTGAGATATCATTCATTAATGACTTTAAAATATCATTCTTGGCATTGCCAAGAAATAATTATTTATAAAATTCAAAAGTAAGGTATAGACGTTTATCCGTTATATGTTTATGCGATTTGGTTTAAAAAGAAGCAGCTGGAAGTATATTTTTGTAGCTATAAATGTTTCATTTTGTAAAATAACTTATAAAATTTGATAATACTGAAACTAAAGTTGATCACTAAGACGTTGCGTGATTCATTTCAAAATATAAATATGATTTTTTTAGTTTTTCGGGTCATATTACACATTGCGGTACAGGAATTGTAGAGTTCAAAGTATTGTTTTTCCGAAGAGGTTTTTCATTTGGCGCTATGTCTAATTGTTTTGAACTCAGTCTGAAATCATTACTTGCAGCCAATTATTAAATTAACTTTGGAAAATAAAAAAAATTCTAATTCAGTAGCAAACTAATTTAAAAAATAGTATAGCATCCACTATAATACCGTATTCATTGTGTATAATTCTATGACTTGTCCGTTCGAAAAATATTTCAAGAGTTATTCGAATGAATTAACTTGTTGGTTTTTATGATGTCATTCACAATGAATATTTGAATAATCAATCAACGCGTTACGACCATTCATAAGTAAGGGGGCGACATGTACTGTTGGTTTAATACGTTTTCATCGGTCATTCTTGAGCTTCAAGCTGTTCTTAATGACCACTTTTCAGAACATACAGGGTCAGCCAGATACTAGATGAAAAAGGATGCATTTTTCAGGAGAAACTTATACAACCTTCTTTGAAGTGCTTGAAAATATTATATTTTCATTTTTTCTCCCTTAAAATCTAAGCGAAAATAATATAGGGACAAAACAATGAAAACTATTCCTTATATTCCTTACTTACAACCCCAATTTGAAAGTTATTGCTATACTTTGCGTATCATTAAAAATGTATTGTTATTTTGAAGAAATATGTGAACATTTTTGGGAAAAAAAGTTTTGGCTTTCTACTACTCCATCTTGCCATGAGGCAAGTGTCTTAAGGCGAAACATCGATGTCTACCAGTGAGGATGACAGTGTTTCATGTAAGTGAAATGATTTCTGATTTTATTTCATAACGAATGTTTGGAATACAAACTGAGTAGAGAAAAGTATCTTCTGTATAATTCACTTTTCATATAAAAGTATTTGTTTCGAAAGAATTTTTCTTTCGTGTAGTTCAATGTTTATATGAAAGTAGCTGTTTCAGGAGGGCTTTTTCTTTCAGTTCGTGTCTGAAAGTTACTTTTTGCGTGATCTACACATCTATATAAGAGGTACTTATTCTGAACCTGACTACTTCCTTTCTTTGGAAGACTCCCACATTTTTTTATATCAATATGGAGTAGTAGAAAGCCAAAAACGTTGTTTTCCAAAAATCAGTCACCCCTAAAAATATAACCCTTTCAATATATGTGAAGATGTTCTTTTCTCTCAGCATTCATTTTTTTTCAAAACTAAGCACTTTGAACCAATCATATTCATATTCATTTATAAGTACATGAAAGAAAAATTGTGATGTGGTGTTTTTTTGACAAAATATTCACTTCTTGAGTTTTTCGCAAAAAACCGTCTGAAAACGTGGGTTCATTGGTTGAAAAGTTGACAAAATCACTTGCAAGTGAGTGGAAATTTTTTTTCCTGAAATGTGGTGTTTTTTCGACAAAATATTCCCTTTTTGAGTTTTTCGCGAAAAACCGTCTGAAAACGTGGGTTTATTGGTTGAAAAGTTGACAATATAACTCGCAAAGGAATGAAAAAGTTCTTTCTATCAGAAAAAACTTTGTAAAACAAAAGTTGCTTAGAATTATTCAGTCTACCTATTCCCCGACTTAATTACAATAAAATTTCATCCCCAAGAAGAAATAGCATCCTTCCCAAAGGTGAAAATACCCCTGGTAGAAGACTGAATAGGGGGTTAAGTAGAAAACAAATCCAATTTTTTATGAACATCAGTGCTGTTTGGCAAAATTAAACGAGAAAATATTTTGCATTCATGTCTACATCTGGATGTGAAAAAATTTACTGTTGTTTGAATTGAAAGGGTTAGATTTTTAGGAGTTATAAATTTTTGGGAAAAAAGTTTTTGGCTTTATACTATTCCGTCTTGATACAAAAAAATGTGGGAATCTTCTAAAGAAAGGAAAGAATCAATCAATTTCAAAAGAAGTAACTCTATACATAGATGTGTAGATCTTGCAAATAAGTTACTGACATACTACTTACCCATAGAAGAAATGGAAGTAATATACTCCT
>WOGN01011280.1:0-10079 GCA_015342105.1 Leptinotarsa texana | reverse complement strand
GCAGTTCCCGATCCTATAAATATGGGAGAACAAGAGGACGCCGCATTCTTGAATAACTTCGCGACTATCCAAGTTCGTCGAATCTTGAATCACTTTTGTCAAATATCTTTATTGTAAATAATTATGTTCAATAAAGTTTGTTTTCAAAAATATAAATTTAGTGTGAACTACATAACAAACCTCATTTATATGTATGTATTTATGTATGTATATGTTGTGTATATATATGTGTATGTATGCATGTATATGTGTATTTATATAATCAACGTTTGAGTTGTTTATAGGTTGATACTACAACTCAAGATCTGCTTAGTTAGATCAGCCTTCAAAATTGTTTATTTTTCATTTACTGTTATATTATAAAAATATGTAATAACCTGAATAAATCTATCTTATCTTATCTTATTTCAGATTCAGTTTCATTCATTTGAAATTGTTAATAGACAATGGAATGAGCATCTATAAAACCTAAATTTATAATATAAATACTTTTATTTGGATTAGGCAATGTCATGAAGCCTTTGAATAATTTATATTGGCTCATTTTTCATCACGAACATTGAAAGAATCTATTATTATTTAGTGTACACAGGGTAGCTCACTGACTCTGAGTATGACATTAGTGTAAGTTGATATCTGTATCTCACTTTTCCTAATGACAAAACACAAGCACTACAGAAAAATTCTCAAAACACTTTTAAGAGTGGTGCCTGTGCGAAAATGGCGATTCACGTTGGATTCAAATCGCTGGAGAATGAATTGATTTGGAAAAACTTCTCAGGGAGTTTTTTACACATAATAGCTCGATATCAATAAGGCGTCTAGCCCGTCGTCGTACTTAAAAAGTGCGCAAATGAAATCGCATCAGATCTTCGCAGATTTTTCAACCTATTTTACAAGACAGGAAGCCTTCAACATCTATTGCGGCGACAGGTTACCTTTTATCGTATGTCACGCAATCGAGAAACTAGTAAAGTCAAGAGCTGTTCCGCTTGATATTTCTAAGGTATTTGGCATGAGGGATTGCTGGTCAAACTTTGATGCTATGGCTTGTCGGATCATTTTTGTGTATGGCTCTCCAGTTTTCTGAAGGAAAGTTTTCTGCAAGTGGCAGTCGACGGATATCTCCCACCTTTCAATTGTATATCAACGACTTATTGGAAGAAACCTAGAATCCAATATATTACTTTGTTGACAACTACACACTTGTCATTTCATTTGGATTTCAAAACATCGACTGCTGATGCAAATATTCACTGCCAGCATAAAGTTGCATATTTTGATAAGGATCTAGAGGCGATTTCTAATTGACGAGAAAGTAACCAAGTTCAATTCAATGCCACAAAATCCAGGCCTTGGTTTTCTCTAAGAACCGGATATAATAATGTCAGGAACATCACTAGCGACCAGTGTTCGAATATGGAGAAATAGTGGAAATTTGTATATCTTTTATAAATATTTTCACGTGAGGTGTTCAAGTGACGTATCACATTTAATTCAACCAAGAGCGGTACACATTAGAAATACGCCACGTAATGTGGCTGCTCATCGGTTTGAGGCTCAACTCAGTACACCTTGAACTTCATTGTTTGAGAACTGTTTCATTTGGAAAACTACGATTTAAATCCAACATCAATTGCTACTTTCGCACAAGCATCGTTCTTAGGACGCCTTAGGAATTTTCCTGTAGTGCTTGTGTTTTAGTCCTAAGAAACGCAGAATAGAAAGAGGAATTGATATGACAATTAATATTTTATTTGATGTTATCTAGGACTAAAAATTATTCGATTTCCAAAATGTGCAAAGAAGCGAACTATGAGAAAAAAAAATTGATTTCATCGTTATTCATACATTATTGATGATTAGACGATAATTCCTTCATGAAGACTTGGAAAATTAGGTCAACTGAATTGTCAGTAGAATCTTTACCTAATACTTAATTATGAAAAGATTTGTTTCGATGGCAAGCATACTAAATATTGACGACCAATGCTGAATCATTTCTGTTTTTTTTAATTACCAAGACATACAACAGAAAAGAATGATTCAACAAGGTACGGTAACTGATTACCTACGTGTTTTTCAGGATTATTATATCTTTCAAGGATTATTTCGAAATAAAATATGAAATTGGAAACTCTGGCGTTGAATGAATCCAGAAGAAGCACTGTTTCCAAACACCAGAACTGCTAAACTCTTTTCGACTCACGTTTCACTAATCGAGTGCTTGTACTAATAATATCCGTACCACATTTTCCATTTTATTTTTTCTTCAAAGGCATTAGAACCGCTCTGAAAGCACCTTGAGGATTTTTCTGTAGTAATTCTGTTTTGTCCTTGCTTTAAACAGTGACAAAGTCACTCCTTTAACATTACGGAAAACTTCACTAGCATTTCAAGATACAGAGTGCCAGTCAAGTTTTTTCCAGAAATAATAGATCAATAATGGCATTTCCAAGAATACCAGGCCAAAAATTAACTTTTTATGGGTGTTTTGTATATGTGGGTTATAGTCACTTCAACAGTGACAATTTTGTCTATTAACATTAGCATAAAGAAAAAATGAACACCCATCGCAGAAACGGCACCTGTACTACTAATAATTACTTCTGTTAGTTTAGAATGCCATTTTTCAAAAAGTGCTCTTCAAAAAATAATGAGTCATGGAACCATTGGAATCAGAATTCACCGCCAATCAAAATGATGTGCCACTTGACCCCCCTTCCCATTAGAAATTCTAAGGGTAACATCTACCGTTCCTAGGGCATTGAACCACAAGTCCTACAAATAGTCCTTGAAAGTGTCCTTCTTGACAGGTAAATTGATCTGGTGTTTACTGGTGTTCACTGAAAAAAAAATATTGAGGGTGGGAAGTTTTCACATTGACACCATATACGATATGCTCGAAGACCTCCACCAAATTGACGACTCACTCCAAATTAAGATTCTTCACTCGCCTCTCGTCAGCCACAATATGTCACCTGCCATAGTAAAAGACATCTCATGGTCTCATCAGGTTTCAAACATCTTGGCTGATAAACATCAAAATATAATAAAAATTCAACTCGCTGAAACTTTGCAGTAACATTGCATTGCCTCAGTAAAGATTGCTTACTGTTTGTAAAGAAATATCAAATCTGAAAGAGCATCAGAATTCTTTAGAAAACGAGGTTAACCAGCGTGAAAGTAATTGATTGAAAAATATTTTTTCTGTTGTGTTATTTCAATTTGATTTAATCAATTGTTGATAAAATAAAAAAAATTGTGGAAAATTTTGAAAATTTTCTTCATTCTCACCTGGTGTATGTTTTTACTTTCAATGAGTACCATCGGTTAGTACATGCAATATGTATATATTATTTACCAGATATTTTATGAAACCTTTAGAAATAACATTCAAGTCACTAATGGTTTGAAATCAATTCGTTCACGAAACATTGTAATATTTATAATGAACTGAATCAATAACAATAATCTCAACCAGTTACTTGATATTGTGTCTTTTCATTTCAATAAAATAGTAGGAGGGCTAATCGATTGTTGATAACCATATACAACACTGAAAAATTGCTATCTTTTTCTGGTATTAGCATTTGTGGATGAGGTAATGAAAAAATTTAACAAGAAAGGTGAGTCAAATAGTTCAGTTGATTTTGATAGTTGAGATGTGTCTCTAAACAAGCATTTCAGTCTAGCTGTACATTGACAACTTCATTTACCAGAAAGAAAACGCAATATTGCTCATGAGAACTAGCGGTGGCAACTGTTGTAGCAACTAATAAATTCCAACATGTTTGACTTTGACAAAATGGTATATATATATATCCTGAGTTGGTATTTCCGATGACTGGATATTACGACTGCCTAACGAGTATTTATGTTGACTCATCAGGTAGTTTGGTGTGCTTATACCTGAGCCTGGATTGGGTTAACTACATAAAGCAATGTCCATGTTGATAGGTAGTCTGATGTGATAATACCTGTACCTAGATGAGTTAAATTGTTGATTACATTCGATGATCCTTTTCTACCTGCTGCCATGTTGTTTTCTATTCTTGAACTCCTCGGAATGGAATTGCATAATCGGTTGAGGTTCACGGCTTCTTCTCGTTTCTTGAAATAATTCGTCTGTTTGTGAATCTTTATGTTTGTGCAATATACCCCTACTGCTGATAGTGGGTCTCTTTTTTCTTCAGTCGATCTGTGACTTGTATCTTTGTTGAATCCACATTTCAGAACGGGGATGAGGCTCAGATGGTTGCACGAGAGTATCTTCCAGACATATTTGAAAAACTCTTCGGGAAACACAACATTAAAATCCACCAAGATGATACAACAAAGCATCCGGTCGGGTAAAAACAAACGAGGTCCACTATCAGCAGCAGGGGTATATTGCATCTATGGGAAAAAAGATTGAAAGAATATGAAAGGAACTACAGAGTAAGACAAACCGGCAAGTGGGCTATGGAGGAACACTTACTCAATGAAGAAAACCACGGAATTATATTTGAGAACACGAAAATCATCACCAAAAACACACTGCCAAGTAGTGAAGGAACGAGTTTTTCTCTTATGGCTTTTCGTGGGTGGTCAGGGAAAATCAGACTGCTGCTCTCATGATATGGAACTTTTACTGATTCAGAGTGAAATGAGTGAACAATACAGGCATCAATAATAGATGATTTTTGCAAATATGCAGCTGAAATAAGATGTAATTATTTCTCACAATACCTAAAACACTACTGGCATTTCCATTGCCTACCTAAAATAAGATGCAGGCACGAGTCGCCACAATACAAGTAATATTAAACTATTCAGGACCCAGGCAAATTATATTTAACTGAATAATGCGTGGGTAACTATGAAACCACGGACTTATACTTCGTTCCAACAAATCTTTATCTGTCAACGCAATTCAATAATATAGTATATAAAAACTTAGGCAGTTTTTCTGTACATTCCGATAGATGTGAAGTTTTAGACATACCGAGAATCGCTGTGGCAAGCAACCCATCATACAAATATATAAAGGATTTATATATGTTAACGGAGTTAACGTGTTTTGCTACATCTGCCCCCCTCTTTTAAGATTGAGTTTCGAATTCATTTCATTCGTGTACTCAAGTGGGACTGACTAGCTTATGATATGGTTTCAAATGACTGGCATGAAAGATGCCGCGTTGCTCCGATCTGTCGACGTGATTCAATACGTACGTATCCTCTGAAACTTTCTTTTTGATCCGGTATGGACCTTCAGAAAGGAGCAGTAATTAATTATGTATATTATATATGGCAGAAGACATACTGTTAGCTTTAAGAAGTACTAAATCGTTCTGCCTTGCTTTTCAAAGTGGCCTCGGCAAGAATTAGTCTTTCGGTCAGCGGAAGGTCTTCCATGGTGGCCGGGTGATGAACAACCGGTGATAAAAGTTTGAATCTCTCCTACCCATATTCCAATTCGGCAGGTAAAAACCCCGTCAATTCGTGTACAACGTGGTTTGAAAAATCCTGACATGCTATGTCTGAAGCTCACTTACTATGGCGTTCATGACAATAGGCCCGCAATATAATACCAATTTCTCGCATACAGCATTGAGAAGGATTAGCCATGAGATGTCTGGCCAATATGAACACCAGCTTCATGCCTGAGTCAGATATTTTTTTCCAAACCTTTGAAGTAAATTGGGTGGCGTTGTCATGTAAGATACGCATTGGCGGACCACGCAATGAAATATAGTTAGACGTCAGTCGATTAAATATGGTCCTAGAAGTCGATATTTTCAAGGGGTATAGTGTCAAGTATTTCGTAAAGAAATTTAAAACCACTAGTACATAAGAAATGCCTCTACGACTACATCAGTGGGCCTAGGATATCGATAGCCAACAAGTCACTTTTGAATTCCAGAATTATTTGCATCTCCGGCGGTTTGAGTAGTTTGGATATCTTGGCTTTTTGACAAATATTACAAGTTTTTAGGCATTTTTTATTATTCTCAGCTCGTTATGAAAATAAATTTCATCACGTAAAGCTACCGAAACTTTGTAAATTCCAAAATATCCCAGCTCACAGTGATATCATAAAACAAATTCTTTTACCATACTTTTTGATATACAGAGGAGTATTTCGGAAGGCGAGTTCACCCTTTTATACAAAATATTGTTATTGAGAACGAACTTTTTTTGTGAATCCGGGTACAATGGAAGATTGGTTATAATTTCTGAGAGTTATTCATCCTCACTCTGGTACTCTACAATTCTATTCAGTGTACCTATCAAAAGTTTCGAAGCTTCAATTGATAAAGTTGAAAACACTTATCAGATGGGGTCGGTAAACGTCCGCAAGCAAAAAGTGACAACATATTCACTTGACCATTTTCACGTCCTGGGACATGAACAATTTTCATTTGGTTCTCCTGTAAGGCCAGGGACCAGCGGGTTACTCTTGACGAAAGTAGGCAACAAGTATTGAGGTAAGTGAGCATTCTACTATCTGTATATAATGTGAATTTGTTCAACAATTGTGTTTTTAATCTTTGGATACACCAGAGGGATGCAAGGACCATTTTTTTCATTGACGCTGTAATTTTTTTCCCTATCCAATAATTAGCGACTTGCCCATGTAACGACTTTTTTCTCCCCGTCGACAATTCGGAACACTTTTCCTGCAATTTTATAATCACTGGCATCCGCTGCGAAATGCCAGGGTAAAGCCCGTTCTAGTTTCTTCAAGTCTTGAAATGACTTTTTCTGAGTCTTTTCCCAATAACATCGTGAAGAATTTCTTAGTGAATGAGTGAGAGGAGCGAACAGCTCGGCCATTCTGTGGAAAAAGACCTATCATAATTACAAACCCCAAGGAATTTCTGTACCTCCTTAACATTCTTTGGACGTTGGTAGTCCGATATTGCTTGTAACCACTCGGGATCCGGGCGCATACCTAAAGGACTCACGATGTAGCCTAAAAAATGCATTCATTTCTGAATAAAGCGGCAGTTTTCTCCCTTAACAGTTAGGCCCGCCTCTTTCAACTTCCAAAACACTTTCTTCAAATGTATCAAATGATCCTGGAACCAATCTGACATCACAAGCAAGTCGTCAATATATGTGAGCAAAAAGGCATCCTACTTTTCCCCAAAGATGGTGGAAATTGCCCGGGTAAAGGAATTGATAAGTTTTATTTCCTACGATGAATCCGGTAAATTTTCTATCTTCATGTTTCAAAGGTATCTGCCAATAAGAGTCAGAAAGATAGATCTTTGACAGAACCTTTTTGCCATTCAAAGAACGGACAATGTTTTCAATACGCCATGGAAGTTCACGATCCGTTTGCATAACAGAATTCAAGTGTCTTGCATTAAGACAAACTCGAATGCCACCATCTTTTTTAAGAGTGGTCATGATATATAAGGTGTAGATGCTCAATCTATCATCCCCTAACTTTCCATCTGTGCAATGGTTTCATTAACTGCCGCTCGGTGTGCTACTAGTATCGGATACGGTTTGATATTTTTTTTGTAATTTATCAATATTAGGGAATGTTCATAACAGTTCGTGCGCCCCGATGTATCCAAAAAATCGACTTATATTTGAGTAGTACGTCTTTTAACAAACTTTTGTTTTTTTCCGGTAAATCACAAGATAACAACACTTGACAAACATCAACATTATTTTCACAAAAAGTAACGGGACATATGGTAAATGGGTTTTCTAGAAGCTGTAAAAACCAACCGAATATGAAATCCCATTAAAAAGTTCAAGAACATAAAACAACATGACGACAGATAAAAAAGTGTGGATAAATGTTTTTTACAATTTACCTAATCCAGGTACAGTTACCACCACACCAACTACAGAGCTACAGAAACGCTACTGCAATACATTGTCAGAGGGTAAGAAAAGATATAATGATGCTTCGATGACGAAAGCATATAAAAAAACAAAAACTGTATGGAAAATTATAAATAATTTGAAGAAAATATACACCCGTCAACATCAATGATGAAAATGCTGAAGAGATTACTGCCCCGGAAATGGCTGAGCAGTTTATCGTCCATTTCACTAGAGAACTATCTTGGGCCAGTGTCAAAAAAGTCATTTTTCTTTAAACCAGTTACACCTGCAGGTGTTATATGAAATAATCCAACTCGAGTGAATTTGATGCAATATAAAATAACCTACTGAAAAAATCGTATGCAGGTTTATGTGGCTTTTGTCATCAATCTGTGTTAATCTGAAGGAATTTTCCCAGAATGTTTAGAGTTGGCTATTGTTCCGCCATTATACAAAAAAGGTGATTTTGATGAATTTTCTAGTTATAGAACCATCAGTTTATTGTTAAGTCTCTTTGAACTCAATGAAATGTATGCATGAAATTTATGATTTTCAAAAAAAATCTTGTATACAATCTTGATAAGGAATGATATGCTCTTGGTATTTTCATTGACTTTTTAAAAATACGCAACTCGAATTATGGATATGAGTATTGATATGAGAACCAGTTGTCGTCAATACTTTATGACTTAGTGTATTAACAGTTCACAGTTTATATATACTGGAAGTTTGCACCCATATCTATAAGAATAAAAATAAGTTCGTAATAGATAACAATCACTGCTATAACACCCGTCATAGAAATCTCTTGCAGCCTGATTTTTATCGCACATCTCTGTACCAAACAAATTTTCGTTGTATTTGCTGTTGTTCAATATTTTCAAATCAAGGCTGAAAAAGATCCTACTTCGTTAGTATTGTTATTCCATAGACGATTTATGATAATATTTTTTGTGTTTTTGAACTATATTATTGATGTTTTTACATGTACACTAGCAGACCCGGCCACGCATTGCCGTGGCTGAGGTTTTTGCTATATTACATTGTAGTAAACTATTTAAGAGGAACGGTAGGAGAACATCAGTGACGGGGAGCACTATGCTTTTTTACATAGATGCCATTTGTAAAAAAATATGGCGACCTCCATGACAGATTTTCTACTACCGTAACCCCTTAGTACAATGATATAATTATTTACGAATGAAGACGGAAACGTTAAAGCTGGTATAAAAATCCACAGGATTGGGATTGATTAAAATTTTGGTACAGTTGATATTATTTTTATTCAATTTTGTAACAAATGAGTATATTACAAAGTTGTTATGTGAAACTTAAACTTATGAATGAGGTAGGTAGGGCAGATAGTCTTAAATCTTTATCAATAATATTTATGATTTTGTATTACAAATACTTTCAATTTCAATTTAATTTAGCACTAACCGGTTCAAAATTTCTTTGCCTAACCTAACCTTACCTGCCTCTTGCTGACACAAATAGATTCGAGGATTTCTCTACACGTGAACATGCAACATGCTGTTGCCCATGAGAAAATCATGGATTTTCCAAATCTAAACCATAAATGAACATTGTTTGGCCTTGAGACGTATTTATAGACATGACAAAAGCTAAATGAATTGGAAACTGTAGCCTACTGAAGGGTATTGTTGAATGTGACGGTATCATTGGAATACATGGCAACAGGACCATTTTTCCTTCAAACTTCCCAGTTGAAATGGTTGCTTCAAGAATATTTCCGGTGAACTTTTTGTGACCAAACCATTGCATAATTGAGGTGGATTCAAATTACGTAGGAGAATAATAGGGGAACCAATCTCTAATCGAAGGTTATCTGGTCGCATTCCAGGTATATATAGTGAATTTTGAAATTCGATTGAAAAATTTACAATTTAATTTTCATCAACAACAGTATCGATTGATTTAAAAGACATTAGATCGTCTGGTAGCAACTGTTACCAGGCGATCTAAAAAAAATATTTGCTCAATTATTGAAAAAGTGTCTTGAAAAAGTTGTGATAATACATACGTGTATATATTTTCATTGTAGAGTTTTGAACAATGAAGCACAAATAATTAAAAAGGGAGAAATAATTTCACGGTATTTCGTTTACTACAAAATGAATTCAACTTATACTTTAGCCTCAACAATACGTGGTGCTTATGCTATTGTAACTTGTTTGACAAGTTTGTATGTTCAACATAGCAGCGTCATCTATTGAGTATTTTCTCAA
>WOGN01011279.1:0-10080 GCA_015342105.1 Leptinotarsa texana | reverse complement strand
ATTCAAAAAGGCCGCGTATATTTTGTCCAACAACGCATTTAGCAAGCAAGCGTAGAGATACGTAACATATGGAAACCTCTTATCAAGGGAAAACTACCAATCCCCGCCAAACGATCATCTTCCGCTAAAAACCAATGAAGCGGAAAAAGTGAAAGGGGAGATGGGTGAAAGCACTCGAGCGACCATATAAATAGTCAGATCTCGGAGGAATAAATCCAGTTATCACCCGAAGACGATTGTGGATACTGATAATCGAAACGTCGTGACATAACTTTTTAATTTTTTCAATTTGTTTTTCATTTTTGTCAATAATAATTTTAATATTTATTTTTTCAGCTTTTATTAATATTTCGATTTTATTTGTTTGGTTGCAGCTTGTATGTTAATTCTTTGTAAATTCAGTTTTTATTTAATAAAAATGTTATTTTCGGTTAATCTTATTGATTTTGTAATGGTTTTTTCAGGGTTTTCAAATCAATTTATATTAGATAAGACAATGAAAGTCCGAATTGATGAAATACACTAGGTTAGGGTATGTTAGGTTAGGTTAGGTTCGGTTATTTTTGTTACAGTGAAATATATTTTTACATTTGTTGTTGCAATTCAATGAAGCAAATTTTTAATTTTCAAAATTTCATCGTATGTAATAATTTTTAAAAATTGATAATCTCAGCAAGGCATTAAAATAAAGTTCTCATATTGATTTATTTCTATTGTACTGACACTTATTTAATAGCATAAATGCGAGGGAAGCCGCGAGTATAGGCTAGTATTTCATATATCACAACTCAGGAAAACGTAACCGTTATCCTTGATTGTGATAATATCAAACTGGATGGTTTTGTGATCCAACACCAAACAGCGCTGTTTCGACCCACCAGACCTCATCAGTGGTCTTGGGCTGAACCACTGAACTATCCTAAAGAGGACAAGCCTAAAAGTGGAAGCGATGACATTTTCCTTACGAAGATGCCATCTATGGGATTGAAAGATGACTCAATCTTCGAATGTCAAAGATAAACCAGGCTCCCGAAGGCGATCAGTTGCAAAGTCATGGTTTGACATCCATCGCCGGAAGAGATTCTTCGCCTTTACTTTCAGGCTGGACTGCCCTGAAAAGGACAAGACTAAAAGTTAAGGCAACGAATCTTTTTAGACGATCGCAACTGATCGCCTCAGAGAGTCTCATATATCTTTGATATACCCTGCCTATTTCATAGATGGCATCGTTGTAAGGGAAAATGTCATCGTCTAGCACCACTGATGAGACCTAGTGTAGAGAGGTAGAATAATTTACAGCAATCGATCTGAGTTTTGGTACAGACTTCAGAAATATAATTTGAAATAAAATATTGAGAGTTCCCATCGATTCCACTAGTGCGTTGTTTTTTATTCGAGGTCAATTCCAATGTAAATCGTTGAATCACCAAAACTGATTTTCTCATGAAGCACTTTTTTTGAGTTGTGGAATTTCATTTTATATCGTTTTCGACAAAATCTGAACACAATTCTATCTTGCAAATTGTACCATACCAATTATTTAAAATTTCTATCTTATATTCTCACAGATCTGGAATTTTTCTGAGCAAACTGCAGTAGTAGGAGAGACCGGGTATACGCTGAACGTCTATTTCCAAAAAGAGCAAAAAAACTCTTCCAATAACTATAGACCAGTCGCTTAGATATTAGTGATATCGACAATCCTTAAATATTTAGAAAGCTTTAACAGCAGCAGGAGGTTTCATATCTTGAGGAGGATCCAACTTCGAATCGGGGTGAAAGTAACCAGGTTCAATTCAATGCCACAGAAAACCTAGGCATGCAGTTTCTTAAAAAAGATAAATGTCTCCGAACCGGATATAATAATGTCAGGTCAGACAATTCCGCTTTCTGCTTCGATAAGTTTGTTGGAAATTAAAATGGACAATAATATGTGTTGGCACAATAATGTCGCTGAAATTACGAAGGCTGCTTCTCAAAACCTTGGGACACTGTTCCGAACCAGAAAACTGTAAACACCTTGGCAACTCTTGATGTTTTATAAAAGGTCAGACATTATTTGCAGTATTGGTCTCATGTATGTAGCTCTACCCCCAAACATACCCTCAAGCTGCAGGATTCCATCCAGGAAACAGCCATCCACCTGATTAGAGACAAAAACATCACTTGCAAACTTGATAGTCTGGAACATCGAAGAAACGTCGGAGATTTGTTACTCTTCTATATATATTTTCACGGGAAGTGTTCCAATGACTTGGTACATTCTTTTCCACCAAGAGAGGTACGTATCAGAAATACGCGATGGACTGTGGCTGCTCATCGTTTTTTAGGATCAACCCAGTACACCTCGAACTTCTCCGTTCAAGACCTCTTCCATTGGGAGAACTGCGCTTATGTGAAATTACCTTCTTGAGAACATTTTTTCGAAAGGATTTAATCTCTAGTGATTCAAATCCAATGTAAATCACTACTTTCACACAGGCACCGCTCTGAGAGCGCCTTAAAATGCAAACAAATTACTGTCAGAATACTGACACCTATTCATGGTCAATATTGTTTATTTTGATTATTTTTATTCATCTTACCTACGTTTAGGTAATAGTTTATTTTCATAGTGGAGAGTAACGTAGAGTGTGAAGTGAGATACAGAGAGAAATATGTGCTTTCAGTAATGTCATACTTGAAATCGGTGGGATTTGTGTTTATTTCTATATTTCATATAGAATCGATACCAAATCTATATGTGGAAGATGAAGATTTGGAAGTGTTTTTCTGTACTTGGCTCCATATAGGAAACACGCAGTGGTGATTTAACTAAAATTTGTGGAAATCAACCATCAAAATAACTTTCGAATTCCAAGTTCTGCCAGGCAAAAGCATAAACATCGTAAGATCACAAAAGCATAAAGATCATAGTATCATGTATAGTGTTAAGAATCACACGTTAAAAGGTAAGATCTCGTTAGTCCTTAGCACGCACAATTTTCCCAACTTCTGAGAGTTGTCGTTCGTATGAGGGCGACAGCTGATTAAGAGAAAAACAGATTTTTTTTTAAATATAAATCGTGGAATCGTAGAAAACATATGATTATAAAAAGTATGAGAACCACTAGTAGCCTAATAACAGAAATGAATAAAATACAAGGAGATAGTCTTAGACGTTTTTGGCTGCACTGTAAAAAATAGGTCTGAAGTGGCTACTGCTGGAGACTAACGGAAATCTGGATCTCAAAAATCAGAGGAGTATACAACAGCTTTCAGGTTCCTTGATGATTTCTGGGAATAGACATTTGATCTGAAGTTGTAAGATTTAGTGCATTCAATACCAAAGTAATACCCTGAATTTCGTTAATATTCCTATTAGGGCTATCATTGGAAAGAGAGAAAAATTTCAGAACATTGATACCCTGATTTCTTTATACAGTGACCATTTATTTCAAATATTGATTCAGAATTTTTTGTAAATTGATTCATTCCAAATTTGGGGATGCAGAATCTTTTAGGTCAACAAAATTTTTCATTTTATTGGTATCCTGACAGTGTCTTCTATCCTGATGTAACAAAATTGGTCTACAGAAATAACTGTTGAAAAGGGGTACAGTAGTACTAGAAACTTCTGAAGATGGCGTTCAAATAAGAGCTTATCATTTGGTAAACCTTGTCAGCACTTATAATTGAATTTCTTTTAAAAATCAAGCATCGACCTGCGCTCTTGCCTCCGCATGTCGAAAACTAGTCATTCCAACTGGGCACAGGTAACGCTTTCTAGCTCTCCATTAAGAAACGAGTAAAATAACATAAATGGCGTCCAACGTGAGGTCCAATTTTTATTTGCAAGAATTTGGTTTCACCGTTTGTAAATTTTTATTACAAAAAATCAACGCTGGTAACTTGTGGAAAGATTTTAATAGAAGTTCAATTGTTGCACTGGAGGGAACACAATCATTTTAATATTAGAAAATCCAAATATGCACTTGAACGAGTATATGGCCATTATGCATCATTGGAGACATATTTATTAAATGAAATGAAGATAAGCGACAGAAAAACAATCCAGTAACTTTGAGTTTCTTTCATTCATACAGAACGAAATTGTATCAAAGAAAAACATCTGATACCATTCTTGATCCACCAATGATTGTTCTAGAAAATCATCAACAATTTCTAGCTAATGCTGGAAATGAATCGCTTTCAATTTCGATATTTTGTGAGGAATTCGAAGCTTTTCGTATCTTGTGGAACACGTTATTAATGACGCTGTTTTATTATTGAAATCGCAATATAATAATTCAGTAGGATTGATATATCTGTCATTGTCGAAGAAGCTGTGGATGCATTAATAATACTATCTGCACGAATTGCAAGTGATTCACATTTCAAAACCTGGGAAAGCTCAAACTCAAACAAAAATATATTCTTCACAAAGTTCAACTCCACATCCAAAATGCCGAACTCATATTTTATTCCTTCATGCGATAACTGGCCGCGATACAACATCATTAATTCTCAATAGAGGAATGACTTCACTGATCAAATTGCTTGAAAAACGTAATGGTGATGATTATTTACGCAGAAGAATAAAAAAAAATTCTACACACGCCATCACTAAGAACAGAATTTTATAAATATAGAGCTTCGAAAAAAGTAGATGAGTAAAGATATTAAAATTTCATGATAATGCAAAAAACAATAAAACAGTTCAGTTATTTTGTCTCCCGACAAAATTTCGTGTGTACTACGAATTGTGACTGAGTGATAAGCTGAATCCTGAAGACTGCAGCTGAAAACTGATGAATAATAGTTTGGAGCAAATCAAGAATTTACTTTCACTTGCTCCGGAGCAACAATTTTTTGCAATTGCTTGAAAGGATGCACGAACAATGGTGACTGCAGAAAAGTTGACGTCATTTGTTTTCCAGTATGAATTCATTATCAAGGCCACTTTTGCATAGATGCTGAATAAAATGATAGAAATGAAAATTCCTGCTAATTACATGAGCATATAATTGACATATAGTTTTGATTGATACAATCTATGCAAATCAATAATATATATTATAAAGTATTTCTACGAGAAAAACCATATTAAAAAAGTGTTGAGTACACTACTTCAGAGGGAGTCTAAAAATGTATGCATGTAATTGCAAATACGACTTTCCTATGGGCTAAAATTGCGATAACTCGAGAACGGTACTTCGGGAGAAAAAGTATCGATACCATTTTTGTAGAGAATGTTTCAAATTACAATGTTTTCGGTAGCTCTCACCTTTCAAGGAGCAACATGTGATCTATGATCTCAAATAAAAAACGCACCAGTGTGATCGATGGATAATTTTGCCAATTTATTTATGATGACGTATTGAAGGTTTGTACAAAATTCAGCTTGTTGGGAATTTTTGCAAACTCGGACCTTTTTTTGTCTATCAGGGAAAAAAGTTGAATTTTTTTGTCATCTAGGTTTGAGATATCTTGTGGTGAAACACAGCTTTTGAATGACACTCAAAACTATTATGAATGCAAGCTTGGGTAATTCCCTTTATAATGTTTCTTCACTAATTTTCATATCACGATTCGTCTCCAATCTATCAAATATTGAATGAAACTTTGCCTTTTTTCTGCGTGTTTTTAAAGATTTAAGGATAACATAAGTAGCATAAAGTTGAAAAAAACAATTAATAAATATTTCTACATCGAGTGTTACCTTCTTAAGCTCAGAAAATAGTTTCCATTCTTCGAGGCAATCCATGAATTAGCGTCCGAATATACTCCGGGGCATGTTATTCCACTCTAAAAGAGATAAGGTGTCTTTCACTCCAAACCATTGTTGAAATGAATAAAATTTTTCTCAAACTGACAGTAACCCAATTGTCAAGCTGGAACAATCGTTATAATGTTAATCTTGATTGTTATGTATAACAAATATGTTGAGAAATGCAACGCTATATTGAATTTTTCATAAATTGAAAACGAATCGTCATTTTGAAATGAATACAACTGAGATGGGTTTAATCCAAAAGCAGTATTCCACCACAGGGTATCTTAAATTATTGAAACCTAACTTTGTTTTTCCTTGTGAATTCTGTATGAATCGAGTCTCATTAGAAAATCTGGAACATTGTGGATTAATCATTCATTATTTTTCTTTACAAATAGTGAAAGTGATTCATTTGATACATTACTGAAAAATGTAAACATCAAATCATTCTCATTGGTTAGAAAGTAATTCGTACATTTTTCCGATATTTCCATTTGACTATATAAACTATGAAATATATAAGAAGAGCCGATTCTTTTCATTTCGGTAAACCTCCAGGCGGTCCCGTCACCATAAAGATCAAAGCCACAATGGTTGTTGTCATATTTTCACTCCAGTCACGTTCATCCGTCAGTCAGTTCGAGTTTTCATCGATGCTTAACCTCCATACGTGTGTGCGTTGCAATAATATCGCGTCGTTGCGTTACGTTTGAGGTTTGAGATTACGTGATATTTTTTTCTGTGACAAGGAATTTGAAATGGTTTGTGGGCAAAATTTTATATAGTGAAAAATTTATTAAAATTTCAATGAAATTTTGCCTTCGCTAAGTTTGAATATATAAATAATTGTGTTACAAAGCAGCATGATTGGAATGATATATAGTTGGGGCAGCTTTTAGTTTTCAACTTGAAATATTTCAAATTAGTGTTATCATATATGCAGTTGTCATGCTTTCAAAAGTAATTTTGAAAAATCAACCAAAAAGTGTACTACCAAACGCCAAAAAGGAAACGTGGAATACGAAAACTATTTGGATTTTCTGAAAGTGGAGTGGAAGCCCATCTTTCTTTTAAACTATATCGGTGAACTTATCGCAAGAAAAATTTAATTAATATATTCAATGAATGAAGAAATTGGGAAATCATCTGTAAAGTAGACTCTGATGAGGTTATTCGGTTATTGACTGATATCACCGCTTTATTACTCCAACTTTTGAACTATATCTTTCAAAAATATTCAAAAACAAAGAATCCCAACGTTCTTGCCAACAAAAAAACAATTTTTTTGTAAACCTCAATACGAATGCTTTGGATATAGGAAAAATTATTTAAAATTTCACTTGTTGAACTGCTTCATATGAGAAATAATCTACTGAAACGAAATCACTCAAATAGCTGCTTCGAGAGGGCTTCCAGTTTTTGTATATGAAAGTTACTTCATCGCATGATCTAAACATCTTTGCATAGGGTTATCTTCCTTCAGAAGATTTTCATTTTTTTGTATAAAGATGGAGAAGTAGATAGCCAAAACCTTTTTCTGCCAAACAGATTTAAGTCAAACTTCATTCATTCATTCCATAATTGTTATTTTTACAATGTATCTTGTTGTTACACATTATATAAACCTGTGCAGAAATTACCTAAGCATGAATACATGTACTTCATATTTCTCCACGAGAAAAGGTAATTTTTTTCGTATTGTTTTTCTCAATTTTTTCAATATTTTAATGTTCGAAGAGTTGCAAACTAATTATGTGTAGAGATTTGAACGGTAAGATTTTTTTGTTGAAAAATTATAGAGGGGTATTTTGAATAAAATTGAGTAGAAATGAATAAAATTGAGGAGTGCTTTCTTATTTTGATATTCATTATTTCTTATTAATTTTTGTTCACCTATTTGTTCATTTCATTTTCAGTTATTCCTTCATTTTTGTTTATTCACTCATTTATTTTATTTTTATTTGTAGATATATTCTATTTTTTTCATCTTTTTTTTATTTGGTATTAAAAAAACTGAGTTCAAATGTTGTTTTTATTTGAAGTGGTATGTCCATATATAATTTTGGTACCTATATAATAAAGATTGTTTTGATAGAGTGACTTTCTCTAAATAACGGTATATCAATCGATTCATTCGTGATAAGTCGGGTTGGAATAATTTTGTTGGGATATATAGTTGGTTTTGTTTTTTATTCATATAGATATAGCAAACATTCGTGCATATGTAGTTTGTAAGTGTTGAAGATGTTTAGGTCTTCGTAAAGCCTACCTGAAAAAACGTTTGTTTTTTCGAAACCTATTTTTCAAATTTTGTAAAGCTTCATTATATGATCATTTTCATACTATACAGTATCTAAATAATGATTCAATTGAAGATGTATATATAAGTTTTAGGTTTTGATTTCCAAAAATGTACTCACGTATGTAAAATATTCAGATCATTTGCCCAGCTTTGTTGTTTACATAATTCGTATGCTCGTCCCATATAAGGTGTTGACAATTACGCTAAGATATTTTGTTTTTTGGTTTTTTGAATAGACAGTTGTTGGTCGACATTGGTAGAAAATGTAATGAATTTACTTTTAGACGTATTCAAAGACAAATTGCCATTTTTTAGTAATTGTGAGATTTTTATAAGACCCTTTTCATCTCCATCGAATAGATTATCGCAGTCTATATCAATAAACAAAATTGCTGTATCGTCAACGTGTGAAACAAGACGTCTTTGAAAATATTTAATTTTTGCTATCAAGTTGGTAGGCATAAGTGAAAAAACTGGTCCGTGCGGTACACCTGTTGTTATTTCCAGTGGCGTGCTGCAGATGTGATCATTTCTCATTCTCTGGTACATATTTTTCAAATCGTTTTCAAAACTTTTGAATTCCGGACCACGAATAATCAAGGTTGAAACCTGCCCGGTTGTCAGCAGAGTGTGAAGTGTATGTGACAGAGCCATGTTTCTTATCTTTACATTCAAAAATCGATCTTCGACTTTATACACATTCACTATACAAGGAGTCTCTCATAGATGCAATCAAAATTTGGAAATATACGAGCAGAAACTAGCTTTCACAAAGTTTCCAAGAAGTAGTGTGTTGTTATTAGATAATGTTCTATCCGGTCCGGATTTTATTATGCATGAAAACCAGTGTTCTCACACCATGTTTTGTTTAGGAACTCAATTAGGAAGTTGCATTGGTATGATTTATAACTCCAATTTTCAAAGTTATGCCGATGACTGTAATACTTCTGGAAACTTGATAATCATATCATGAAAGGTTCAGTTTCATGAAAATAAAGCATGAGATCACAGCTCAAGTTTTTCCAAGGAGTAAAATATTTGATAGTGATAATGAAATGAAATGCTTTCGATTGATATAAACTTACTATTGATATTCAGTGACAAATGAATACCTGACCTGTTGAAATCGAAGTAAATGAAGCCAATCGCTTCACAATAAACAAGAAAAGTGTTACAGGTTGAACAGATTTGAACAAATCGAATTTCCCTCGTAACTGCCGCTTGTTCCGCTAACACCACCTATTACTATAGGATACTTGAGCCCGGGAAACGTTGCCAAGCAACGTGCTGCCTGCAGCATCTGACATAATGGAATGAGTTTGGAGCATACCTGCAGATTTGCAACGTCGTTACATGCGATACCGATGACGAACGATTAGTTCAAAGAAACCCTTATTATTATTTAAGAGTACACATGTATGTCTGAAAGACTTTCTGTAAACGGTTTTATAAATGAAAGTGGTTGACAATGTTTCATGGTGAGCTTCATTAGTTCATTGTCTAATATGTTCCTACTTTGAATGGAAATCTATGAAAGAACAAATAAAATAAGAATGAATTGTCGAAATATCAATTATATAAATTGAAGGGGTTACCAACAACCAAACAAATAAAAATTGGAATATTAATAAAAGCTGAAAAAAAAAAAATATTATTACCAAACAATTGAAAAAATAAAAATTGAAAGATTGTGGATTGAAACGTCGTGAAATCTTTTAATTTTAATTTTTTTATTTTTTGTTAATATAATTTTAAATTCTCAGCTTTTATTAATATTTCAATTTTGATTTGTTTGGTTGTTGCTTGTATGTTATTTATTTGTAATTTCGGTTTTTTTGTTTAATGAAATTGTTATTTTCGGTTCTCTCTACTCAGTTTGTATTTCAAACATTCGTTGTGGAATGAAAATCGGATATCTTTCACATGAGTTCTACTTTAAATGAATGGTAACAAATTGTACTCACATAGAATTGCCATCCTCCCTGGTAAACACATGTGTTTCGCCTTGAGACACCTGCCCTAA
>WOGN01011278.1:0-10080 GCA_015342105.1 Leptinotarsa texana | reverse complement strand
AAAATTAAAACGATTGAACAAAAAATAAAGAAATACAAATAAATATAAATAAAAAAAGTTAAGAGATTCCAAGCCAAGTTAGTTCATGACGTTTCGACTGTTGGTACTTACAATCGTCTTCGGGTGATGACTGGCCATTTTTTGCTTGATGACGGGTTTCCATATGTTGCGTATCTCTAATTTGGCTAAAAGACAGCAGGAGCCTCGCAAGGAAGAAATGCCGTCACAACCAGTCCTTGCACTTCCCTACATCAGAGGATTATCTTAGAGGATAAGAAGAATTGGTTCCAAGTACAACATTAGAACCTGCTTCAGATCTGATAATACTATCCGTGGCAGCCTCACGAAAACCAGGCCACCAAATGCGGACTGCGATTCCAAGAATTGCATTTACCGAATACCCTGTCATTGCGGAAAATCCTATATTGGTGCATTGCCGAGCACAAGAAACACACCCAGCGACGGGAAACCAGCAAATCAGCAATAGCAGACCATGTTTGGACCCATCAACACAACATCGAGTAGTCCCAAGCTGAGTTCATACACAGAGAGGAATATTGGTTTAGGAGAAAATTCAAGGAAGCCACATTCATGCTGTCCAACAACGTATTCAGCCAAGCTAGCGTAGAGATACGCAACATATGGAACGCCATCATCAAGCGAAAAATGGCCAACTCCCGCCAAAAGGTCATCTCCCACTGAATCAGTGAAGCGGAAAAATGGAAAGTGGGAATAAGTAAAAGTACTCGAACGACCCATAAATCGTAATCTCTCGGAGGAATCAGTCTAGTCATCACCTGAATACGATTGTAGATACCAACAATCGAAACGTCGTGAACTAACTTGTCTTGGAATCCCTTGACTTTTTTTATTTATATGTATTTGTATTTCTTTATTTTTTGTTCAATCGTTTTAATTTTCCTTGTATTTTATTTCACTATTATTTCATTTCAGGTTATTTTTGCTTAATATAATTGTTATTTTCAGCTATTTATTTTTAATTCTTCTTTTTCAGTTGTTTCGGGGATTTCAAATCATTTCACATATTAGACAATGGATTTCCGAACTAGTGAAATTCATCATGAAACATTGTCAATCACCTTCAAACAAACATATCTATTGGGAGCTTCAGTTCTCGACCAGTTAACAACATGGATGGTGTGTAACCTGTTGCATCATCTTGGGAGCTCCTGTATACCAACAGAAAAAGAGGAACCAATTCATCCCAGTCTCTTTGGTTTTTAAAGACAAACATCGAGAGGTAGTTATTTATGGTGCGTTTATATCTCTCGACCATTCCATCGGAATGTGAGTGAAGAACAGCTATTCTTGTCTTCTATGATCCCAACAAAGTCATCATTTCTTTCCATGAATCCGATTCGAAGCGGCCCTAATCTGATTGTAGTTACCGGGGTACCCCGTGTCTGGCAATTACGTTCTGCAACAGTTCATCTCCCACCGTTTTAGCCTCTTAGTTGGCCACCTTAGTAGGTCATTTGGAGAAATAGTCCATCACAACCGTAAAGTACTTGCTACCGTTTTTGGTCATAGGGAGTGGTCCCAGAATGTCGACTGCGATTCTCTCGAAAGGGCACCCACTGAGGTATTGCTTCAACCTCCCTCTTTGCCTTGTCTTCGGACCTTTTCTTGAAAAGCACAGGTCACAGCGCTTACACCACTCTTCCACGTCTCGACGGCAATTGACCCAATATTGCTTCACATGCATGTAGTTGAATCTTCAACTGAAACTTCCAGTCGACCCAATTTGATCAACCTTCTAACTTATCAATCACAACTTTTGAGAGTTCCCTTTCCATTGAAAATTTTTAGTTTACTTTTTCAACTCAGTCCTTGACTAATGCGCATCTGGGCCCATAACCTGTTGAGTTTTAGGTCGAACACAGAATTATTAAACAGTAAACAATTTTAATGGAAATAAATATAAAAATCTCAGAAAAAATTGATTTAAGTAACTTGACAGTGACAACTCTATCAACAACCATTTTTTTATCAGTAAAACAAAACCTAGTACATGGTGATGTAGATTAAATTATTGTTCATTCCTCAACATATATTGAAATATAAAAAAATAACTTGTTCAGTGTTGGTTTCAAACTGTGGGCTACATATCAAACATTACAACAAACGAGCCTCTTAGGCTGTATGAGGTCAGATAATCATAGTTAAACATTCTAATAACTGAACCGGGATATCTAAAAGGGTAATCAGCTTTCTATTTCTACGAATGAATCGTATTGATGTTAGTTACAAACCTTCCTATAAAACTGAAAATTAACAGAGTAACATTACTCTCGCTTTTGCGAATAAACCACATAACTCATCAACGGTTGTTTTGGTAAAACACCTGTCATAGCTAATACACCAATAGCATGATATCTACTAACATGTATATATGATTTATCAACACACCACTACTTTAAAAACCAACCAAAACCAGAGTGCACAGTAAAATCAAAATGGTCAAGGTCATTTGAGATCTTTTACGATCTCTCATTATCAAAGGTATATTCAGTCATTTACATTTGAATAGCTGCAAAGAACATACGGTTATAACAAAAGCATCAAACTAGTACATAATTTAAAACATAACACATGAAACAGTGTAACAATTGCTCAACATTAGGATATACAAATAATATATCAATAGCTTATGAATAATTACTCAAGAGATAAGAATGATCATCATAATAATGTTACAAGTTCGGTTTCATTCCTGACACTATATGACACAATTCATCTAAATTATTTTTCAAGGTAAATAGCGGAGGTAAAATAACAAAATCGTAACCTTTCATAAGGGACTAAGTTCACTATAGCACATTGTAATGGTGAATAGGCACATAAAATCGTAGTCTGGGCTTTTAATTGTTTTCATTTTTGGGATGCTGTTTTGAGATTACTCACACATACAAGAACAAATTCTGAGCTCGGTAAGCTGGGACGAGGCCATGATTAATTCTTGTGTTCACTAAAATATAATTAATCAATCCGGAAAAGGGTGGTATCTGGACTCTCCTATTCGGCCACGTTGTTCATATATGCGCGTGATTTTCGATAATGTATAATATCTGATCTGGTTTTATCCTAATACATTATTTTATTTTTACACTTGATACATCGGAGTTAACTTTTAGGTAACCGGAAACGGACACTGGTTTCGTTACATGGCGCACTAACTTGTTGTATACTTTACGGAGGCTGGCACAAAACTGATTTTTATTCCCCCCATGCTCCCTCCCGGGTTGAGTGCCATGAAGTAAAAGCTTCGCCCCGCAACTAGTTTGCGAGGAAAGCCTTATAATAATCCATTCCATCCACCTCCGCTCTCCGAGCGGTCCTCAACTTACTGATGGGCACTTCAGCAAGATTGACATCGGACCTCTTTTGGCCGAAAGTGAGCCTTTAGGTGCTATTCTTTCGCGACCGGATATGATTTTTTTTATTCGCGGATTTCATCTTATTTATACGGTTTCGGAACAAATTCCACTACACCTGCTGGTCGGCGAGCACAATCGCCAGCAGCTATTTGCGGCCTTTTGAATCTCTGATTTATGACCCCATTAATATTACTTCAAACATTACCGCCTGACATTAATATTCTCGAAAAAAGTTCGGTTGGGTAACAGGATCAATTTTTTCTCAAAAAAACAATTGTTTTCTTGCTGACGTTTCGAATTTAATTAAATTCTTCTTCAGGGCTCGAAAATTAGTTTTTTCGTGTTGATATTACTATTTTAAAAATCATCAGACATATTAGATACATATATAAAAAAATAAATCTTGTTACCCAACCAACCTTTTTTCAGAAATATTATTGGATCACTAAACTAGTTAACTGCATTAATATTCCCTTTTAATTATTTCGATTCGCGGTCATTGTTACATAGCTTCTGCCACCCTGCATATTAGCATATCTGTTCTACCCGATGAACTCGAAATCTTTCGGCCTTCGCAAGGTCGTTTGTAGTTTAAATTTAAAGGTTTGATTTACTTTCCGACATTCCATCATTGCATCGTTTCATTGATCTCATTAAGTACCGTGAACAATATTAACATAGATGATTTTTACAGGTATCTCGAAATGTCATCAACTACAGGCAAATACATCTTTGTATGCTCTACAACTGAAGATGAGATTGAGAATATCTTCCTCCAAAGATGTTTTTGTATAGTTATAGTATAGTTATAAAACTGATCAGTGATTTTATCATCAAGCCATTAATCTTAACACCTTTTAACTTCCAAATATCACTAATATTTAGAAGAGGGAATTACGATAATGCAAATCGAAAATATCAAGTTACTAATCAACTTTCAATATATAGATCTGGAAAATCTACAGTTATTGCCTATGTGAAGTTTGTGAAAAAGTATTGGATGCTTTTGAAAAACAACAATACCGTTCTGCAAAGTTCTATGATGTTTCAGGTGCCTTCAACACAGTAGGTCATAGATTATCGAAAAACTTGAGCATAAGGGTATTAGGGGTATCCAAATGAATCTGTTAGAGTTATACCTTTAAGATAATAAAATCAGAGTGAACTGAGATTTACTAGTCGTGGATTACGGAGTACCACAAGGATCTGTTTTAGGTCCAATGCTTTTCATCATCAATGCCAATCACATGATGTTCAATATACTGAACCTAAGTGATTCGATTCACGATGTATCTGTGTCACACTGTGACTTAAACATCATTATGGAACAAACCGATGGAAACTGATAGATTTATCCGGTCTTGGAATGAGAGTAACTACCTTTTCTCAACTATGGCAAAACACTGAGTCTTAACGTCACCCTTGCTGAAAATTAAACGAAAATACAGTTAAATTACTCGGAGTACGCCTTGATAATGGCTTGAATTTTTCATCACATATCATATATCTCTCAAAACGTGTCCCAACTGCAACATATGTAACAATACAATTAAGAGCAAAATATCATTCAATAAAGACATATGCTTTAATAGTGTGGGGATCTTTAAGTCACTCAGCACAAATATTTACCAACAAAAAAGATACTGAGAATAATGGCGGAAAAAAATTCCAACGAACATTGTAAACCACTATTCTGGCAATTTGGAATTCCTTCATGTTTTATATATGGATGCTTGATCTTCATGAAGAAAGAAATTTCCAAAGGCAGTATGATCAGAAATAAGGATTACATAAATATCACACTAGAAGGAGAACTGACATTCAATTACTGAAACCAAGAATAATTAAAATCAAACACTCGTTCGGCCAATGAAATTTTACAATGCTCTTTCAAGCGTTTTAAAAAATTCTTGTTGCATAAAGTTTCTACTCTTTGGAGAAATACTTTCTGTTTAAATATGTTTGTGCTTTAACCAGCTGTCGCCCCCCTACGAACGACAAGTCTCAGAAGTCTGAACTTGTACGAGCTAGGGATTAACGAGGTCTCGCAATTCAACGTGTGATTTTAGTCTTGAGAATGTCATGTTAGCCGTCGCAAACCTATTGCTAATTTCAATGTAGGTTATATTGAACTCGAAATAGAAATTGTACTTCTCATATAACATAACTAGTTCATTATTTTTAAAACTGATGTGAATTTAATCTTGAAAGTTTCATTTCAGCAATTGGGCCCGATAATCTAATGACCCCGGAGTCTATAGTCAGTTGGTTATTGGATCACCCTGAGGTAGCTGCGGAAGATAGTGATTCTATGAGCTCTGTCTATGATTCAGAAACTGAGTCAATTTCGTATGACAATGCCTTAGGAGCCCAGGCTCACGCTCAATATGTGAGTAGAGATTTTTTTTAAATAATGAGTAGCTTTGTTTACTGACTAAACAGGAACAGTATGTGATACATCTTATCTAATATTTAGTAACAATACTTGCAACAAAAAATTTTAGGGAGGAGAAAATAATTCCAAACAACAATCATATTGTAGACGTTCTCAGTTTCTTTCTAATGATGAATATGCAATGTATATTCGTGATAACGTGGAAGTTGGAATGCTAGTAAGATGTTGCAAAAGTTATGAGGAAGTACAATTAGGTGATATAGGAAAAGTTGTAAAAATTGACCGAGAAGGTTTACATGATCTGAATTTGCAAGTGAGTTTTTAAGACTTCCATGAAAATTCAATTTTTGTATTTCTAATTGCTTACTGTTTCATTTCACATCACATTTCAGGTAAATTGGCAACACAAAGTAAGCACATACTGGGTTCGCTTTATTCACATAGAATTACTTGGATTTCCTCCCTCATTACCTGCACCATCTTCTATTAAAGTTGGAGATAAGGTTAGGGTGAAGTCCAGTGTTACAGCACCAAGATACAAATGGGGATATGTAACTCATGATACAGTGGGAGTTGTTACAGGTTAGTAATCTCTATGATATAACTATAGGTATTATTTACAAATGCCATAGGACACTAAGTATGATGAATCGGCCCCAGAAGAATGTCTGAATCATCATTTAAGGGTATGTTGGTATTAGTAAGGCACTTTGATACTGTCAGTTTCAGATCTCTATCTACTATGGTTTTTGAATAACTTGAGAAATTAATTGACCGATGTAAGTCAAATTACATTTCATTTCATTACATTTCAAAGTTATATGACGGCTTTAATCTTGAAAAATGACAGCTCATAATCTTCATAATAATCAGTTGAAACAGGCGATTTTCCTTGAATTTCATACAATTTTGAAACTATTTTTTTATATCTTTATCGATGTCTAATAAATTCTGATAAACCTTTTGGTGTAGCAATGAATATTACTGGAGTTTTTTCCTAACACCTCGACCCGTATTTCGATTACCAAGTGATCATCTTCAAGATGAAGATCAAGATGCATTTTGGACTTCTCTCATGAATTTGTTTTTGCAGCTTACAATATTTATCTACATCACTGATTAGTGCATTGTCGGTATTATCTCAAGATTTCTTTGTATCAACAATTTCATCTGAATACTCTACATGGGTAGTTAAAAGATTTCGTTTTCGTTTTAATGTTGGCGTTAATACTTGATAACCTATTTTCTCCAAGTGCTTTTGAACGTCACAAAATCCTCGATGGACAAAAAAACATCTGTCTCCTATAACTTGTATCTGCCATCAGGATGATTTCCTCAATTATAGTAGCGTTATTTACTTTAGCATCATATGATCTTAAAATATTAACGCATGTCCATAAGTTGTATAGATAGTAAATGACTTACATAATAGTTCTTTCTTTTGTCAAGAATAATACTTCCTCTGATATGCTTTATTAGAGATCTTTTGATGATGAACATATATTCCATCGCAAATAAAAAAAGCTTATCATTTAGATTAGCATACAAACGTTTGTACGCTGACGAATGTTTTTGACGAATTATTCTGAATGATATTATTTCTAGATATCAATCGACAAACATCTTTTTTTCAAATGTGTTTCCAGAATATCTGTTTATGGAATTGTGAGGTTATTCTACATGGAAAAAATGAAACAAAATAGTTTTAAATATTGTACGAGACGGTTATTATAAAAAAATGAAAATTTCGAGAAAAATGGCTCATTTCAAAAGGCTATAAGATGATGAAGATGATGAGTTGTTCTTTTTCATGATTAATGCCTTTTTTAACTCTACATTGTGACAAAATTTTATTCAAATCTGTCAAGCCTTTTTTGAGATTTTTTTTCTTATTTCTTGTTTTTGAATTTATCCAAGAAACAAAAAACAAAGTAGATAAAGAAACTTTCAGGATCAACATATCTTATTAGTACCAATGTATCCTCAGATATTCTTCTAGGGCTGATTCACGGTACTTATCATCTTATATATAGCTTCTGATAGAAATTATAGTATCATTTTTCACTTTGAGTTTTCAAATGTTTTCAAAATTGTTATCGACCATTGTAGTTACTCATATGATTTTGAATTATATACTTGATTTAATTTCAGCAATTTCTCCAAATGGCCATGATCTAACTGTAGATTTTCCTAAACAGCAAAATTGGACTGGGTTGATTTCTGAAATGGAAATAGTTCCATCTTGCCATGAAGGTATTAGTTGTAGCAGTTGTTGTATGATGCCAATAAGAGGTCCGAGATTCAAATGCAAAACATGTGAAAATTTCGATTTGTGTGATAACTGTTTCTATACAAAGAGAAATCATCGACATTCTTTTGTTCGTATACACGAACCAGGTATGTGAACAAATATATTTTATCAAAACTCTGCAATGAAAAAAACGACTATCTAAAATTTTCTGATTGATTCGGCCGTTACTTGATGAAGATCCATAGTAACGATTTGATCTCCACAAACTTGTGGAAATCAAATCGTTGAGGTGTAGTTTTTGAAATCTAAAAGTATTTTATTTGAATAATGAACTATGTGTAGTAATGAAATTGCACAAGAAATTTTTTTATAAGCGACAGAAAAGTTTTCATGAAATTTTTTCAGCATTTTATACCACACTAGCAATCCTTCCCGGGTAGTACCGCTGCAATCCTGCAGTACTAGCACCTAAATATTCGGATGAGTTGAATCATTTAAATTATGGCAAAGTTGATTATTTTAGACTATTATTAAATGATACCAAAAACCGACATTTTGGTATCGGACATATACGAAAAAAGCTGAAAATTTCGGAATTACATTTTCCGCTGTATCTGGTTCGGTTACTAAGATATTAGAAATCTGTTTATACTCAGTGATGGAAACTTTTAATAGGCTGTCAGGTTGTGTTCTTAGAATTTTTATACAAGATGGAGATTAGGCCACTTTCACTCGGAAATTTAAATACAGGCTTCTACTTTTTGTACCAATTTTTTATTTGACCCTAATGAACTTCAAAAATATTTTATTGAACAAAATGATCTGATTAATGATGAAGATCATCAAAATGTAATATTGAATATGGAACTAGACATTGCTAATAATTTTCATTCATATTTCATATATAGTGTAAATGAAATAACATTAGTTTTCCAAAATGTACAGCAGTGGACCCATGATTACTCTATTATATTAACTAATTATACTAAATTCACACCTTTAACAATCAATGAACTAAGAAATATCATTCTCTTTTGACAAAACTAATTAGTGTCTGACCGAAACTGGTTTTTACAACCGAAACCGTAAACGAATTTTGGCAACGGTCTCAGTTTTGGCCGAAACCGAAACTTCCTTACAAGGATTATGATTTGGGGAAAAAAATAAAGAAAAATTTATTATAATCAGTTAGTCTTTATTGTTTTATCTTTAAATCACTACGTTATGGAGTCTTCGACATTATAATCAACATAAACCCTTATTAAAGAAAAAATATTAATTGCACCTTAAGAATACTTAAATCAGGAGAGGTGTTTATTTGAGTAGGTGTAGATCCTTCTTTTGTATATTATTGATGGTTTTTCAAAAATATTAAACATAAAATTACTTGAATTGAAGGGGTTATATTTTTAGGAGTGATTGATATTTGGGAAATAAAGTTTTTGGCTTTCTATTACTCCATTTTGATACAAAAAAAGATGTGCAATTTGTTACCATTCATTTGAAGTAGAACTCCTGTGAATGATATCTGATTTCATTCCAAAACTAATGTTTGGAATACAAACTGAGTAGGGAAAAGTATCTTCTGTATAATTCAGTGTTTATATAAAAGTATTTGTTTCGAAATAATTTTTTTTCTTTCGTGTAATTCAATGTTTATATGAAAGTACATAGCTGTTTCAGGAGGACTTTCTTCCAGTTTGTGTCTGAAAGTTACTTCTTTGCATGATCTACACACCCATGTATAGAGTTACCTATTTTCAAATTGATTACTTCCTTCCTTTCTTTGGAATATTCCCACATCTTTTTTTATATCAAGATGGAGTAGTAGAAAGCCAAAAACTTTCTTTCATAAAATTACTTATTTAAGTTGTTATCTACTATCACAATAGGTATTTAATATTTATATAATTAACAAAGTAAATCACAAAGTAAGTCAGGACATGATTAGCCATGTGCACGTGGCAAAATGTCTTCGTCACTTGTATGAAATTCAACGCGCCGAACATGACCGATCACAGCGCGGGAACTCCCGA
>WOGN01011277.1:0-10080 GCA_015342105.1 Leptinotarsa texana | reverse complement strand
CTAGCTTTATTCTTAAACTGTGCCATTTAGGTACCAGTAAATGTCATTTGAGACCCTTGATCTATGCCCTTGATGCACAGAAAAGCCTTATTTGTTACAAATTTTATTACCCTCGCGACCCTCCAATGGTACGCTTATGATTCTACCGGCCAAGCAAATATCGTCTTTATTGTCTCTCCGTGCGTCCCTGAATGACGGCAGGTAAACAAATACTATTTATGAATGAATCACCAGACCACTGGTCGAAGGAAATTCTCAAAATCAACGATTACGTATGAACCCTAAAGTAAACAGCAGTCGACGGTATGGATGTTTCAAGATGAGCCAAATCCAACAAAACTTGTTCGCGCACGAAGCACTTCCAAGCAAATGGTCGCCTGTTTTTTCGAAAAAACTGGACATGTCGCAACCATACCACTAGGACAACGCAAAACAGCCAATTCTGAAAGGTACACAACCATTTGTTTGCCAGTTGTCTTTAAATAAATCAGGAAAACCAACCGCCGAAGTCGGATCACCCTTCACCACGACAATGCGAGGTCTCACAAATCGGCTCAAACAACTACATTTTTGAGCACCCAAAACATCGATTTGATGAGTATCCGCCGTATAGTCCTGACTTGGCACTGAATGACTTTTTTTTATTCCCGCACGTAAAAAACATACTGAGAGGTCAACGTTTTTCGACCCCTGAAGAAGTGGTTGCTGCATTCGGAATGCATGTTTTGGAGATACCTCAATCAGAGTAGCAAAAGTGCTTCGACAGTTGGTTCAAACACATGCTAAAGTGTTTAGATCTTCATTGGGAATATTTTGAAAACAATAAAGTGATTTTTGATTATCAATATTTATTTTCGTTCTCTAATCTCGAAATATAAAACACAACCTCGTTCAACGACAATGTTACTTCTGTGTTCAACTTCGAAAGAGAGTGTCATATTATTCAGTTTACGTACTCGAAATATCGATCCTATCTGAATAACCTTTTATGTTAACTTGTTATCGGATTCATGGCGGTTTTGTCTACAGGACTTTCAGTATAAACTTTGCAATATATAGCCTCACTGGATGAATATAGACCATCCCTAAGTTAATTTCAAGGGATGTTTTCTATTATAACTTGTTCAACATCCAAACAACGGCCGCCCTAAATGGGTGTTTTGAGACACAAAAACGATTTGTGCGGTTCAAGGCGACATTAATTAGTGAAGCATTAACTAAAAAGATAGAAAGACGTTTTGTATCGTTAGACAAAGTGTGAAATCGATTTAGCCACTTGGCCAGGTAAATCGGAAGCCGAGGCGCCATGCCGACGGCATTTTGAGAGCACCCGCCTCCTGCCTCCCTTAATTACAACCGAGGATATTAGCGATCACATTTAAATACACTTTTCTACTTTGTCTTAACCGTCTTATTTATTGGGAGGTGGTGCTAAGCATCAAATATATAGAGCTTGAAGAGAAACAGACTCTGCTCCGTGGGAATGAAATAATGGAAAGTGAACTTTACTCCTCCACCGTAGCATCGATCTCTGTTCGAAAAAGTTGGTAGAAACAAGATGAGTTTTTCGATAATTCAGATGTCGTCCTCCTATGAACACAAACCCTTAAACTCGAAACTTGTTTGAGGGGAAGATTGGCGAGTTGTTACATTTCACCACGCTATTTCTATCACGATATTGCATCATGTTTCACCCAAAATCCTGGCATCCAACCAAATGATAATAGTGTTCATAACGTTTTTTCATTTATATATAAAATACGAATATTGTTTTTTTCAATGATTTCGAAACCTAACATTGTAGAAATAAACAATTTTCTGTCAGTCTATTAGAATTGTCACAAAAAATATAGATGAATAATACGATAGAAATTTACCAAAATGAGATGAGCCCACCATAATGTGGAATTTATTCCTGTAGCATGCTTGCTATTTTCTTTCTAACTGCTTTCATCTCCGATGTTGAAAGCAGATTTCGCAACATTATTTAGTTTTCACTATCACTAGCGCCGTGAAACTATTTTTTGCATTACTCCTGCAAATCAGTCTTTATTTCATCTTAGAATTATATACTCGTTGTTCCTTGGGTTTTTGCATTAGGTTTTTATTTATGATCTACTGAAGATCCATCAATGATACCCATACAGAAAAGCTTTACAAAACTAGCCAGGCATTTAGACATTTTTCCGTTCTCAATACGTTCTCAATACACGAAGTATATATCAGAAAATAGAAACAATATAATTCAGTTTAATAGGGAAATCTTTCAACGTGCAAGGTGTCACACGTTGAGAGACCTCGTGAATCTTTAGCTCCCACAAAACTTTTGAGGGTTGTCGAATCACATCTTTCATGTATAATCCATGCTGCCGTTTTCAAGGAACTTGTTCATCTTGGATATTTCGGATTCAATTTCCTGTCAATTCCATAGATAGTGTCTTCGTAAGATGATTCGTCATGCTTCCTACTAGCGTCATACTATTTTTGATGGATCCTCTTTCAATAACTTCCCAGAAGCTCCATCATTTCATTCGAAACTGTCCTGGGGCAATTTCGTCAATTAGAATCATTATATCTTCTTTCATTAGAGCTCATGAAGGAAACAGAGCTTTTAAAATGATGATTCCGAAGAAAGAAGCCCCTATTAAAAATTTTAATTTCACAATTTCATGTCGGACGTTCTGTCGGTTTCTACGAAAGTGTTCTTGCACGCAAGTGTATACTCGTATATCAAGATCTGTCAAAGCATTGAGACACAGTGAAACGCTGAAAGTTAAACTGGTAGTGAACTCAGTGGATACTAGTTTGGAAGAAACGAAATTTGTCTATTCCTTCATTGTTGCAAATAAGATGCTATCTTGCGAGAAACGCTCCGAATGAATGATTTAGTTTATGTATTGGAAATATAACTGAACGAGGATTGTTTTGAAAGCAATTTCAAAATCAAAGGTAATTAACGGACATATGTTTCTGACTTATTGGCCTTCGTCAACAGAGTATAGTGAAATGCAAAGAAAAGTTACAGTTGGTGGCAAAATAAGATACCAACGAAGTAGTGAACTGAATACCTTTGCAGATTCTGATTCGATGTGAAGTTGATATAACAACAAATAATTCAATCAGAAAAATAATCAACACAGAATAGTATATTTTATGTCTCACGGGAAGTTAATTTCAATGGAGGGAAAAGTTCTATGAGCAACTAGATGGTATGGCGATGGAAAGCAAGCTTGGCCCAGTGATAGATAATTACTTCATGGAACGTTTTAAAGAGAAAGCACTTAACACCTTTGAATTGAAGCCGAACTTGTGCCTACTTTACGTGAATAACACCTTCGTCATCTGGAAACATGGAGGGGACGCTCGGAATCTTTTCCTAGACCTCTTGAACGCTCAACACCCAACTATCGAATTCACCATGGAAATTGTATAGGACCAGTGGATAGCAATCTTAGATGTACTAATCGAACCCACTTTGTGGGTTAGTCTAGCACCATGGGTAGATACCTGCACGCACTATCGAACCATCAACCCAGTCAAAAGAGAGGAGTCATTTCCACTCTAACGGAACGAGCTTAGAGTATATGTGGACCAAAGCATCTAGAGGAAGAACTGGAACATTTTCAAGTGATCTTGAGATCGAATGGATACAATGTATTTGAGACTAACAAAGCCATGAAACTGGAGTATTCTACGATTCAAAACGGAATGAAGGCTCAGATGGTTGCACGCGCATATCTAGGGTCACGGACAGAATTGGAAAACTCTTGGGAAAACACAACATTAAAGCGATTTTCAAACGCATCAAGAAGATACAAGACAAAAGAGGCCCACTATCAGCAGCAGTGGTTTATCACATATCGTGCACTTGTGGAAAGGTATACATTGGAACCACCAAAAGATCCATGGAAACAGGATTGAAGGAGGATGAGATCAACTACAGACTAGGCCAGACGGGCAAGTCGGCTGTAGCAGAACCCGCAAGTAGTGAAGGAAATCACATATTTCTGTTTAAAATCATAGAACTCATTGCCTCCGACCAGGGATACCATACCCGACTGGTACGGGGGGCAATAGAAATCCACAAAGATGTGGATAATTTCAACAGAAAAAAAGAAGAGAATTCGAATATATAGGAATTGCATTCTAAAGAGTTCAAGAATAGCAAACAGCATGGCGGCAGACGTTATTGATACAGGTATTATCACACCAGACTAAGTGAATCAACAAAAAAAGAGGATATAAACCTTTGACGAAGCTAGCCACTGGCGCCAGCGACACGTCAAGAAACGACAAGAAACGTCAAAGGATAGACTCGGATACTCGTACATGTTAAACGTGTTTCAGGGACTTCTGAGGATTACACGTTAATATTCACCCAATAGTATTTTTGTCGAACTCGGCCAGGGTTCTATTGGTGTCAAAGTGTTTTACCGCTCAATTCCTATGGAATCGCTTCAGTACATATCTCATTCTATTGTCTCATCTATTATAAATGGGTTTGATCCCTCCGAATCCGATAGTATAATTGCGGCACATATCGATTGGGGTATTTCTTCTTCTGCAGGCTTTGCAGTACTTTTTTCGTTGCAATGATCACTTTTCAACCACATGCTGCCTAAGGCTGTTCTCGTTGTTGCGGATAAGCTTGGCCCAATGACTGGCTAGGTAGGTATGACTTAGTTGGTCCAATGTCTTCTATATCTCTCCTCGTTGAAAGCATGCATTTTATCCTGAACTCCATATACATCACCTTGAATTACTTTACTGCCACTTGTTGAAATTGTCAGACTATTTTTTCTGGAAAGTTTGATGATTTTGGCTGATATAGTTTCTTCTGCTCGAGATTACTCAGCATTTCATTGTCACAAATGATGTTTTAGACCTGTGCGGGCTAATTTTTTTGATAATATTTCTTTTTCCATCTCTGATCATCTTCCTTCTCTGTTTTTTATATTACTTCTTATTTCAATAACTTAATAATATCTTTCATAACTGTATTAAGCGGTTGGATTATTATTATCCGACCACTATCTTGTGATTATTTGTATTTCCATATCAATCTCATCTCTAAAGTACCACTGTTACAAACAATTCATTGTCTCCAAAATCACGTTTAAACTAAGGTTCTTATGTCAGTTCATATTAACCAACACAAAATTTTATGAGAAATAAATTAATGAATGGTTCAAATTAATTGAATGAATTTCGATCATGATATGGTTAGAAAATATTATACCCATCCACTTTTGAACATTTTCATTAATGTATCTTAGTTTACCGGTAATTCTATCAAACATTTTTTCCAAATAAATTAACCTACGGATAGGTATTAATCGAGTCCTTATCAGATCGACTACACAAGGCAACGGAGTGATCTTGATGGTTTATCGGTTATTTCAAGAGCAATTTTGATATAATGACTGAAAAAGGGAAATAAGCAATCAAGATGGATAGACAGCTGTCGTTAACGAAGTTTGTGGTGTTGGAAAGTTGTTCAGAACATGTTTACTGCTTTCGTTTATTTATTTATCCACAAAATAATTTTTTATTCATAATGGCTATTTATTCGAGCTAGTTTTCACTTGGTATCTGTTAACTAACTGATTGCCTTTATCAAATGACGATGTGTTAAAAATATCAAAATTATATTGAATTGGCCTTAAATATGGCTCACAAACACTCATTAATTCATTAAAAACTTGAGCATTCAAGTTTTTTGCATCAACTCTATCGATTACAATGATAAGCCTTCTTCGTATACACACAAGCAACGATGGAAATTCTCATGATTCACGCTGCATAATATATACAAATATCATTCAGAGGACATCCGATGGACAGCTTTGGTTAGCCGGGTGGTTCTGACTTATGCCGCTTTCGGAGGAATCGTACATCAGAGTAAGTCGGCCTGTGAGGGAATTCCCAAACCTCCCTATGATGTTTCAGGCTATCAAAGTTGCTTGTGGTGTTTGGGTTTACATTCATTTTTAGGGTATGCTTAGCTATAGAGCTCTTTTTTCGAATTTGATGGAAATACTCCCCTCTCAACCTTTATTTTGATATTGACCAACAAAATGAATATTTGCGTTTCATTTAAGATTATTATCATCTATTATGATCAGTTCCACTCCTTGTGGATCATATCGATGCTGTATGTACGAGTGCTAGCAATTCATTTGGTTTTAGAGTGAAATAAATCTGAATGAAAAGGATATTTCGTTGATTTTGAGGTTTCGAATACTGTAAACGCATCACAGGAGAAATGCAGAAAATTGCGACTTACCTGTTCAATATAATATTTGAAGCAACGAAATAATATGAATAGGTCATCAATAAAATATACGATAAAACACATACTCACGTACGTTATGAAATTGACAGTTATTTGATGACAATCCACAACTTATTCAAGTAACACTTTATTGTGACATTCACACTAAACAGTTTACAAAACCGTAACACGTGTTTTGATATACAATAGCTTCATCAAGTGTTTTCATATTACCTAAATTCTACTCAATCTGTACTGTAGTAACAATTTCAATCATGTGCCCTGCCTAGGTAATAACTGATAACTTTACTTGAGTTTAGATAAACTAATTGAAATTTTTAAACATCACCAAAGAAAATACTTTCAACTCATCAAATGGGCATGTACAAGATATTAAGTTGTTTTAAAAGTTTTGCCCGTTTTTATTAGTCTTCTTTAAACTACTTTATCTCATGTGATGCACTGTTTGGAACCTTCGGTGTAGTAATGAATATTACTGGAGTTTTATCCCAACACCAAACCATCATTTTCAACACCTTGAAACATGTTTCGATCACCAAGTAGTCATCTTCAAGAGGACAATTAAACTGTTTAATATTCCTTTCGAAGATGATTACTTGGTGATCAAAACACGAGTCGAGATGTTGAGAATAACGGTTTGGTGTTAGCATAAAACTCCAGGAATATACTTTATCTCAGTGAATACTCATACAAATTAATCGAAATGAATGCTATCTGAGTCAGTGCACTTTTGCCTACCAAAGAATTAATGTACCAGTTCAACCGATGAAACTTCTGTGTAATGAAATTCGTTTATAATAAAGTTCATGGTGTGCATTTTTTTAAATTATTATCTACTGGTCATATAAGACGGTCAAAAAAAATGAAATTCTTACTAACATAGTGACAAAATTAGAACAAACATCATCTCAAAAGGGCGATGACTCTCCTGTTTGGCCCAAGACATAGGGACAAATTCTACAATTCCACCACTAACACATGCGGATGGTTCAATTGCAACAACAGCTATAGAAAAAAATTCTTCTAGCTGAACAATTTGCGTGGCAGTCCACAGTTGATTTTCTGGGAAAGGCATCACCCACTATTCCCACAATATAATCCACAATACCGGAAATTACTTTTCGACATCGTCAAGTCTAGCGAATTTTGAAACAGCTCAATATCAACAAGGCGTCTGGCCTCAATGAAGTGACTGTCATCGTACGTAGAAAGTGCGCAAATCAACTCACCCAGTATTTGCAGACTTTTCAACCTGTCTTATAAGAAATGAGTTTTTCTTCTTGTTGAAAGATTGCTCGCGTTCAGCCTATTCCCAAAAAGGGAGAGAAAAATCTTCCAAATAACTATAGACCAGTCGTGATATCAAAAATCATGGAGAAAGTCGTAATTCACTATATCCCCAAATATTTGGAAGGCTTCAACACCTTGAGCGATCATCAACATGGCTTTCGGAAACGAAGATGAACAGCCGACCTTCTATCATATGTTACCCATATGTGAAATAACATAATCGAGAAATGGAGAATCAAGAGCTGTTGTGCTGGATATTCCTAAGGCTTTTGACTGTCATGGGTCCACGGTGTTCCCCAGGGACCCTTATTGTCTCCAACTCCCTTTTTATTCTATATCAACGACAAGAGTCAAATATATTGCTTTGCTGACGACAGCATACTCGTCTCGTCATTCCATTCGGATTCCAGAACATCGGCTACGGAGACACATCTTCACCGGCAGCAGGAGGTTGCATATCTTAATGAGGATCTAGAACTGATTTCGACTTGGGGTGAAAGTAACCAGGTTCAATTCAATGCCACATAAACTCAGATAACGGTTTTCTCCAAGAAGATAAATGTATATAATACCGTATATGTATAATAGCGTATAATGTATAATACCGTATATAATAATGTCAGGACAGACAATTCCGATTTCTGTTTCAACAACTTTGTTGGAGAGTAAAATGGACACCAATATGTCTTGGCACAATCATATCGCTATAATTGAAAAAGCTGCTTTTCAAAAGCTTGGAACGTTGTTTCGAACCGGTAAACAGTACACACTTCAGCAACTTTTGATGTTTTATAAAGCTCAGATCAGATCTTCTTTGGAGTATTGTTCTCATATATGGAGTTCTGCCCCCAAACATACCCTGAAGTTGCTGGATTCCATCCAGAAAAGAGCCATTCGCCTGATTGGAGACGCGAACATCACGTGCAACCTTGATAGCTTGGAACATCGAAAAAAGGTTAGAAATTTGTCTCTCTTTTGAAGATACTTTTACAGAAAGTGTTTAAGTGACTTGGCACATTTGATTCCACCAAGAGCGGTACATAACAGAAATATGCAACGGACTGTGGCTGATGTTCATCGTTTTGAGGTTCAACTTCGATTTTCACTATTTAAGAACTCTTTCATCTTGAGAACTGCTTTAATGTGGAAAAAACTTGCTGACAACGTTTTTCCAAAAGGATCGCTACTTTTGCATAGGCACCGCTCTGACAGCGCCTTGAGAATTTTTCTGTAGTGATTGTGTTTTGCCCTTAAAAAAGTGTAATGCAGCTGCTCTAAAAGTATTGGTGAATCTTTCACGATTGCAGATTTGTGTAGTGAATCACCAGAAAATTGTCGTCTAGAAAGAAAATCTGACTGGACACAGGTAGATTATGGAATGGATCAAGAGTCATACTCTCCAAACTGTCGATTGTTTGAAAAAAAACCAGACACTCATGCAACTCTTGGATATATCAGTTCTTGTATAATTTTATTTTGAACATTTGAATAATGATCTGTACAGACACATCCCACATATATATTAATTCTGAACTGTGATACATTCCTACCCACAATGTATCGTACTGTGAAAGTGGATCATTTGAATTGAATGAAATAGAAACGAAAGACTTCATGACATATCTGCTGAACTCCTTTCATTTCTAAACGAAGCTACATTTCTTTATGGTAAATAAAACAAAGCGTCCGACAACTTGCATGTTCGAAGAAACGATTATTTTAATTCTCGAGGTCGTTTTCGATCACGCCACACATTGCCTTTTAACAGTTGCAACGATGTTTGCTATGTTCATTAATTCGTTTACAGACTTAGACTCGACTCATACCTATTACTGTAAGGGAAAAATATAAAAATAATTGGGAGTTGTTGCTAACTTTTCTGTTAAATATATGAAAAGTTCAGGATTGATTTTACAGAAAATTGAATTGTACGGTATAAAAGTTTAATATGGGAAATAGGCGAATGCTGCTTGACAGTGATGCAATTACATACATTTTCTTTTCCAGAACTATATCAGACCCGTTCTTCTGTAGTTTTTATGCTGGTTTTGCCTCTATTTTCTGTTTTTATGTTAGAGGTACTTTCACATTTACCACGTACAACATACATTTTTGATCAGGTAAAATTGCAGGAAGCTTGGTGTCTAGCTAGTATGCTAATACAAGCGGGTACAGTATTCACTATATTCAGATAGTTACTGTTGTATCTGTAACTTTCGATCACTGTTTACATTATCTGAAGTGATATTAACTAAATTTTTTTAACTTACATTACTCATTAGTTTAGTTCGTACCGTTTCAACAAAAGATACATGTAGATGAAAGTTAATCCATTTCATCAGTTCGGACTTCCATTGTCTAATCTAATATAAATTGATTTGTTTAATTTAATTTAAAAAAATTGTTATTAACATATAATTTTTTTTCAATACTTTGTTCTATAATAAAAGTAACTATGTGTTTTTTTAATTGATTCTATTTTTTATAAAACTTTT
>WOGN01011276.1:0-10080 GCA_015342105.1 Leptinotarsa texana | reverse complement strand
ACGTATTAAAATATACGTTTCAAAAAATTCATCAAGTATATTTGATTGAAGGGGTTATATTTTCTAGGAGTGAATAATTTTTGGGAAAGGAAGTTTTTAGCTTTCTACTAATCCATATTGATACATCTTGTATCAAGATGTATCTTTCCCAAAAAATATATTTAATTATATTGTATCATTGTATAATTATAATACGGCGTTACTTTCTCTTTCTATCTTCATTAACATATACCTGCGACTCAACTTCCGTTCGCCTCGCCTGACAATACTTTTCGTAAGCTCGCATCACGTATTCACCAGCATACTTCCCAAGTCAAGCATGAGTGAAGAAGTTGAACTTCAAAAAAGTTCTGACCCGATATTCTGCAAGATGTAGCGTTTCCATTAATACCTATTTGATGAACTTTAACTAATTTCATTATTGGAATCTGGATCGTTTCGAATACTGAAGTTCATATACTGAGTGTTTAAAAATACTGGGAATTTTCCTGGAAATGGGTATGTTTGAAAGCGATGTGCCTACATGTGCGAAACGAAATAAATTCAAAAGTACATTATGATCTGGATGCCGTTTCCTTTTATCTCCGATATAAATATATCCATTTTCCACTACCCTCTGTTTTCTCATGAACATCCGCGGAAGTGAAATGAAAACCCGCGACTCCGGTTCAAGGAATGATATATCGAAAACTCCACGCTCGGTAGGCTTGAAAAGGCGCTCAATGAATTGATAAGAAAGTCTAGATCGTAGTCTATATGTATAAGAATCCACCATGAATATAAAAATGTGTACGTGATTTCTCTGGAGAACGAACTCAACATTTTTTCTGCGGCAAATCTGGCCATATTACGAAAAAGACGGAGAGAAAAAATGGGTGTTTCTTGCTTTTTTCGTGTTTTATTATTCTGGGAAAGTTCTAAAAGAGTGAGCTGTCACTCATTGACAATAATGGTCCCATTTATATGGATGTTGCGTCAACTAGATAAGACAAGTGGCCTCACGTTAGATGAGGTCCTGTTGGATGAAAATGAATAACGCTTGGAACTTCAACCTTACTGAAAATGGAAATGGATATTGAGTTGAATGAAGAGTATCTGTTTTTATTTCAACAAAAGAAAAAATTACTGAAATCTGTGAAGATTATTATAATTCACACTAATGAGTATCGAAATTGGTCCACTTGATCATAAAAATATTTTTAAATGAAACACAGGAGTTGAAACTTTTTAAAAAAAAAATTGAGTCAATTTCCCTTTTCTGTATTTCTCTCTTGAAATTTCTCCCGATTCACTTGTAGTTTTCCTATGAAGTTTCTTCCAATCCAGTTGAAGTATTTAACCTCTTTCAAATGTCAATGGATGTAGCCGTTACTTCGTGGTAGGAGATCATAATGAAGAAAAGAGAATTGAAACTTCTTTAGTTTTTTACCACTTCTATTTGTAACTAACGTTACTGCAGCTCCGTTCTATAACAAACTTATACATTATGTATAAAATCAAAACGTCCTTATAGGACGAAACTGGAGAAGGAGTAGGAGAATTATTAGAAAAAAAGATGAACGAGTAATTATCTGACATAAGATAAAACAATTGATTGAATAGTTTTTTGTACGATTTGAATACAATTTTCAGGAAATATTTTTGCAGGACATTATATGTTTGAAATATGTTTTTTCCGTTAACCAGCCACTGCTATTGAAATAGCTATTGCTATTTCATCGTGTGATTTCTACTAAATATGAAATGATATACATAGACTCATTAATTGTTGAAAAATATAACATTATGTGAGTTCTACAAAGATTAAGATAGATACCATGTAGGTATATTGTTTCTTGTTATGAACTAGATTGAAACTATTTTTCTCGATAAGTTCGTATACCGTTTTTTGATCCAGATTCCAAATGTATATACTATAATACTTATTCAGGAGATTTCGTTAGTGGGAAGTTTTGATATGTATTTTGAACATTGGGAAAGAAAATAGAATAATCTACAACTTGAGTGAATATGATCGATTGACATGTTTGTTTGGTACAATTACCGTCGACATCTGTGATATAGAAGTGATCAAGTACTAAGGTGATACCTACATTTCAATGAATAGAAAAATATTCATCAGTATTGTATTGCGAAATGTAGACTTCGATTACATGAATAGCAATATCTCAATACGCGAAAATCAATATTTTTGCGTCCACTAACAGAACCCGAAATTACAGAATTGATAAAGAGCTTAAAGCATTCAAACGCAAGCGGTCAGGATGAAATATCACAATTTATTGAAAAACTGTTCTTATGAACTTTGCAGCCCAATAAAGTATATCATAAACTTGTCTATTGAAAATGAAATTTTTCAGGATAGTCTAAAACTAGCAAAAGTAACACCGATTTATAAAGAAGGGAATAGAAACCTCTATGAAAACTACAGGGAAATTTGCTTCGTCTCAAGTATTTTCAAGATTCTTGAACTAAATTGACTTTTTAGTCAATTAATGTCTTTCTTCACAACTTTTAACCTCTTTTTCAGAAAACCAACACGGTTTCACAAAGAACAAAAGTACAGAAAAACCACATTATGAGTTCAATGGGCATGTGGTTGATGCACTTGATGGTGAATTCAATATTAGCGGATTTTTCATAGACTTCTCCAGAGCTTTCGATTGCGTTAATTATGACCTGCTATTAGGGAAATCGGAAAGATATGGTGTAAGAGGAGTTGCCCTAGATTTAATAAAATCCTATCTGGAAAATAGAGGGCAACGTGTCATTGTTGGAAATACTCCCAGTTAGTTGGCGACCATTAGGCAGGGTGTCCCACAGGGATCAATACTTGGACCTATACTATTTTTGATATATGCAAATGACCTGATGAAATATTTTCAAAGATTGTCAACTATTCACACAGTAGCGTATGCAGATGACACAAATTTCATAGTGAAGAAAATTGATGTGATGATCCTACAGGAAAGAACCCAGGATGTACATAAACAAGTAAACATATGGGTAAAAAAAATCACTCAACACTCAATACATCTAAAACTGTGATGATGAAGTTTACAATTAGTCTAGCTCGAACATTTTGTTATCCATGAAAATGGGGATCTGCCAGTCGAATCTTGTACTTTTACAAAAATGTTAGGCGTCACCTTGGACTACAAACTCACATGGGTTTCTCATATTGAGACCATCTGTATTAAATTGAGAAAAAACTGCTATACTCTGAGACTGATGGCCATTTTTTGTAGTAAAGAGATTTTACTGAGCTTATACTATGCGACCATAAACTGCCACTTCATATATGAAATTTTGAATTGGGGTACCGGATCTGCTGCTGAAAGGATATTTATTTTACAAAATAATGCAATAAGAATCATTGCCGGTATTGGTTGGAGAGAATCATTTAGAAATGCTTTTAAAAATCTCAAAATACTAACTGTTGCTGGTCTCTATATTTATGAATTGTGTATATACGTTAATAGAAACAAGCATAATACACCTTATCAGCAAACTTGATTATCCAACTCGTTACACAGACAAACTGATGCCCAATATTCATAGAACAACTCATTATCAGAAAAGTTTTCTTTATCTTGTACCAAAAATGTTCAATAAGTTAAAAGAATCAATTAAAATATCACCAAATCTTAACATTTCTATATCATGACTAAAAAGGAAATTATTGAAAAAAATTGCTATACACTTGACGAATTTTTTATATTTCAATGGCAAATATCACAACTATGTGATGAAATCAACTTTTATTTATTTATAATTATTTTTCTACCTAATCTAAGCAAACAAATAATTATGTATATACCTACATGTATCATATTTTTATATTATTGATTACTACAAACATTATACTCTGTAACGTGTCCTACCCTCAGACGTTTGCTTTGTCACTTTACGTATAACAATAAACTTTTTAACGAAGAAATGATAAAACTTTATTATTATTATCATTGTTGTTCAGAAACATTTGTACCTTTCCTCCATGAAATAGTTGAGAAAAAAAAAACGGAAATACCACTGAAATGAAATCCATCAAACGAAATCAGTGTTCTTCCATTCATAATAGCAAGTGTCACAACTTTTTTACATTCGCCACAGTTTATAATTTAAGGCAGTTTCACATAGTTGAGCAACAACCTGCCTTAACAGAAGATATGTAATTATCTTACAGACAACAATTCGAATTACACGTTTCAGTTGGCATTAAACCCTGATATATACATCCTTTCCGTATAATCGGCCACGTGGAAATATATCTAGCATATTATTTCCCCAACCCCAATATCCACCTCTCAAGTTAACATCGTTTCCTTACCTGTTACTAGCAGGAGAACTCCCAGCCGAACATTCTGCCGAAAGCAACTGTCACATCGTCTCGAAGTTGCACAACTTCATTTCACCTCGATTAGGTTTCTTTAAAAAAGCAATTACGTCAGCCAATTACACTCAGAACTGTTCTCTGTGCTGATAAAGTCTGTCATAATTAGGAGTTTCGAGGAAAACATTTTTCAAACGAGTCAATTAGTTGCCATCGGGAAAATGTGCTTAGTTGATTCGAGACGTTTTCTCCCATGTTTAGGTTCAGAAAGTTCAGATCTATCTATTTGAACTTTAACTCATTTGATAATATTATTTGTGTGATCAAGGGCGTCGCCAGCTTATAACTAAGGGGGGGGCAATTGGGCAATATTATGGAGGATAAAAAATATGAACGCCTGGTACAGTCGAAAGCATGAAGCGTTACATTTTGGAAGTCTTTGTCTCGATGACGATTGTAATAAGAACGGTTCTGATATCAATGTATAAAACTTCACAAGCCTTCGACAGCACAATAAGTAAATCAAACTTAAAAACACAGTAATAATTATTTGTCTTAACAAAAATAATATATAATCGAAACATAACCTTTGCAGAACTTCACTCACTTTATCATTGAAATTATTGAGGTGTACACATCATGGCCAGACCATTAAAGCGATCTTCTGTCATGGTGCTTTTTAGCCATGTTTTCAGTCTTCTGAAGCTGCTAAAGGATCGCTCTACTATACAGGTCGTGCATGGTAAAGTAATCAAAATTTTCAATGCTTTTTCCGTTTCTAGAAATGAGGAATTTGTTTCTTTCAGGACATCAACAACTGTAAGATTTGTTAGATTGAGCCTATCATGCCACAATTGCTGTACGTGATGATACGACTATTATTTACGAAGATGTCGCTAGTGCCCTTCTGTCCGCCATCTTAATTCTTTCTTTGTTGTATTTGACATATTCATCAATGACAAATAATGCTGCCCTTCTGGCATGTTGGATTCCACGAAAAATATTAGACCCTTCTTACCTTTCATGTTGCGCGCGAACCATCTATGTTTTCTCTCAGTTATCTCCTGATGATGCCAACTGCTCTTCACGGTGTGCGCGTGGTAGCTTCTGATTGCTCAGCTGGGTAATGACGAAAGGTTGAGGAGTGGGGGTGTCCTATAGAGCCGCCTTACCTCCTTCGTCCAGAAAAAAAGCAAGTGAGAATAACTGGTGAGATGATAGTAAATCCTGAACAGTCTACTTATTCCGTCGCGAATGTTTGTGAGGTGTCTCCTTCTAATGTGTGGAGACTTTCGAAGAGAAATACATATCATCCATACAAAATGAAAATGGTACACCAATTAACTGAAGATAACCCTGATCGAGATATTGAAGTCACTGTATTCGAAAATGTTTGGCATGAAATGTCGGATGGGCTGCTCATATGCCAAAAAGTTCAAGGCAACCATTTGGAGCATCTTCTGTACTGACCTCAAGCTTGTTACCTCATATTACGTAGTCGAAGGTCAATGCATTTAGGCACCAGTTAGAAGTTCCGCCAGTTTGCAGTAGTTGAAGATATTGAAGGTTGTGAAGCACTTTTAGGATCTTCAAATAGATGTGTCACAAGACCCCCTTTCCATTTAGTTTTTTTCTCAGATGGCACCCAGTCGCCATCTTGAAAGTTTCATTTGTCAATTTCACTTCAAAATGAAGTATTCGTGCATCAATTTCACTTTCTGTAATTTAAACCATACAAAGAATGAAAGGGGAGTACATTGAAGAAAAGCACTGTAAAGTTTTGAGAACAACTCATTTTTCCATCATGATTATAATACAAATACTCGATGTATAATCCGTTCACGAATGTGAATAAATACTGCGTATTACGGTCCTAATTCTATAGGACCTCGAAATTTCAACAAACTTTCATCAATTCATTAAAAAACAAACCGTTATCTCACAATTCGGAAAATTCTCAAAACTTTTTTCAATTGATCAATGTTTGTAGTAGCTTCCCAAATTTTTAATGTGTAGTCTATTCATGTGATTGTCTCAGTTTATGACTTCTTTCTTTCCATTACTTTCCAATAACTCTCAAATTTGCGTATTGACGATTCCCATACATGTAAATGTCAACGGAGAATAAAGATTTATTGTTATTATCTCATATGGCACAAACACGCTGAATACGTTACGAGAAAATTGAGATCTATGATAACAAAATTCAACTGTATCAACAATTATTCGACTCGACACATATGAACATACTTTATGCAAGCCTAGCTCAAACACATATAAACTACGGCATAGTTATTTGGGGTGGGATAACTAATAATTATATTGAAAATCTGGAAGTGACACAAACATGACTGATAAAAATAATGTATAATAAAAGCTACAGCTATAGATAAACTTTTCCAACAATCTAATCTATTTACAATCCATCAACTGTACTTCCTCAATCTTGCATCTTACCATCACCAACACAAGTATGAACTGCCCCAACTAGACCATCCATACAAAACCTGACTGAAAAACCAAACAATCAGCAACCAAAGGTTGAAACTACGAAAAGCCGAAGATTCCTCTTTCCGATAATTCACATAGAAGTCCCATGTGAAATAAAAACACTCAATAGTCGTTTCCTATTCAAAATCCAGTTGAAGGTTTGTATTTAAACCATCCTCCCTATTATTGTTACTCACTCTGTTGTACATCTGAATATGAGCAAATAAATTATCGTTATCATTAATATCAAATATATTTCACACTCATTTACGAACTCTATATATAAACACCAATTTTATGTAGAATATATATAGTTTCTTGTTCATAAGAGTTCATATCGTTGAGAGACTTGCAGCACTAGCAACTTAATATTCAGGAAAATAATTCATACGTTAGTTTCATTCAACCAACTACTCTTCAGTAGCGTTTTTCTTTCACAAAAACTGCATCATCTCATATCTCTCAGAATAATGGTCATTTGGTATTCACACATAATTTTATGGGTGAAATTCATCACACTTCCCAACAAACTTTACAACTTTTATCATAAAATGGGGGATATGTACAAGCAGGAATCTAGGGAAATAGGGCACTGAGGAACAAAATGAAGTAATTCCGGTAGTTTTCCACGAAGCACTAATAACTCAAAACGAAAGCATTTTTCCTCCAGACGCTGCAACACATTCTACAAATCATCTCGAAGCATCATCAGGCAAAGCTGTGACTACCGAGTCTCGCCTTGAATATTATCAACAATTTTTCTTTTCACTCAGTAACTTTTCACAGAAATGATTACTCCAGTCACGAAGGACGTTTCTGCATGAGACATCGTGGGTCATGGTTGAATCGGCGTTATGAGAATTGTTTTATAAACCAGTCATTTATATTGTTACGATATTTACTCGGGGTTCGTTTAAACAACAACACTAATAATACTTAGACAACTTTTATTCACTTACTACACAACTAGGTACTGCACTGATTACAATTCACTTAGAATACTCGCTTGCTAATCTTACTACTTTCTGACTAATAATAATCTCTGTCGAAGGAATTAGCTGTTTATATAGTCCCATCGATTTATCTCGAAACTCCAAGAAAATCGTCGAAAATTCGCTTGCTATAAATTTCCAATTAATCGCCTACACGTGTGTGGGACGTGATGTTCTACCTGCTCCCTTCGTGGAATTGGGTCAGCGGCGACGTTAGATATTTCGTAACAATATTACTGATACATCTAGTTTTGACCCATATAATAATAATGAGGTTTATTGATGCCTTCAAGCCAATTTATCGTTATTATCCCAGATGGCACAAACACGCTGAATACGTAACAAAAAAATTGAGATCATTGAGAGCAAAATTCAAACTGTATCAAAAATTATTCGACTTGACACACGTGAAAATACTTCATGCAAGCCTAGCCCAAACACATATAAACTATGGCATACTTCTTAAGGGTGGGATAACAAATGATTTGTTTTATTGAAACAACGATAAAAATAAAAACAACAATAAAAGTTAATTGGCGCTCTGGAGTGACTTCCAGTGGCGTACTTGCTTTTACAACTGCAGGAGAACCCACAAAAACCTGCAGCACCACATCATTTTAGAAACCTAGAAGTGACACAAAAATGACCGATAAAAATAATGTATAATAGAAGCGGCAAATTTTCGTCAGATGAACTCTCTTTTCTGAAGATTCACTTTTAGAACATCTTCGAAAAAAACGGGAATCACTCAAATTGCTGACCACCAGATTAAATGCACTTCCAAAACACGTTGTATTTTTTTCTTTCGAAAAATTGTTTGGCGACTCCAAAACTCATTTACGCCCTTATATGTTCCCCCACTCCTTCAAGTCAGTTAGATCTTGACGAATTTGATAATTTACTCAGCAACACGACGGAATATGTTACAAACAATCATTTCAATAATAATTCATGGTAAAAATTAGTATAGCTATTCAACATGGCAATGCTGCTTTGGTCCTGGAACTATTCCTCCTTCACATAATTTTGATGAGATCATGCATTGCCCTAATTTCCGTACGGAACTGAAACCTCTTCAAAACAAGCCGAGATATGTGGATATTAATCAGTCTCTTATCAAGGTTAATTCACAAGTGATTGATCCACCTTCTTCTTTTTGATTGCGGTCAATGGGCCTAGGTCATTCTTGCTCCCCAAATATGAATTGCAGTCCTCGTAGTTCTGGTTCTCTTTCAGTGGGAAAGCTTCATGAAGCAAGAGCCGAATCGATCCCTCTATGAAACCCTTCTCCACTTGAAAGGATCGATCGCAGCTTGTGAAATGGTTCTTATGGAGATTCTGTGGAACATGGTCTTCTTTATAAATTAGTAGAGAGTTGTCCTGAAAATCTAGAGAAAAAAATTGTATTGGATGATTTAGTAAACCCTTGTTACATGAATAGCATTTTTCGAGTGTTGTTCATGACGAAGAATTTCAACAACGAGGTTTTAATGATGAAGTAGAATGGGAATGTTTCCAACTTATTCTTCAAATTGTTCATGCAGCTGCAGTTTCGTAAGAATGTATAATCTTTACCTCCAACCAATTTCCTGGAGTCTTTGAAGTCAACTAGATACTCGTTAGGACAACAAGAGAATTGTTCCGAATTTTTGGGATTCTTGTTGAATACTCTTCGTGAGCAAAACAATAGTAAAATCAGTACGCCTGACCGCTCTGGATTGAATGATTCCGTACGGTCCATTTCGTCTTGTGTTTATAAATCTTCTGCTGGAAAAATCCTCACTTGTTCACTTTGTAGTAAATGTACAAGAGATAGCGAAAACTTATGTGAATTTCTGGAACTTCATTTAGAATTTCTCAACATAACTAATAACCAGTCCGTGCGTAGGTTATTGTTAAATCATCTGAAAAAGGAATTTTTAACAAGTGATGATCGACTGTATTGCCAAACATGCGCCAATCTGACTTGAGGAAACAAGTATAGCTGAGGCACCAGTCAATCTAATAATAACACTGATGACCTTCAAACAAGACTCAACCTCTTTCGAAGATTCGAAATAGATGAACATTTCAATAGAGCATACCACTGTTATAATATTCATGCAGTCATTGTTTACTGTGGTTCTGGAGTTGAAATTGGTAATTATTACGCCTTGGTCATAGACGAAACGGGCTAGGTTAAGTTTGACTGTAGTCGTATCACGAAGTGTTCTGGCGATATATTGAATCTATTGGAGCCTTTGGAGACACCATACATTTCGTTTT
>WOGN01011275.1:0-10081 GCA_015342105.1 Leptinotarsa texana | reverse complement strand
TGAAAGCTCATCGAAGGAATTCATTTGTTTAGTCAATTACCAAAATTTGGATGATTTTGAATATTCACTTGAAAAGTTATCAAAGAAAAACATATATGTATATATATATATATATACCGTTGTAAAGGTTTCAAATGAGAGGAATTAGCTGTTGCCCAAACTGTATTAGGTATATGTTAAAGACACTGTATATAAGTTTAATATTTATTTTGACAGATTAGTCACTAGTTTTAAATTTAATATTGAGAATTTTTGTAAGTCAAGTTGAATAAAAGTTGCATTTAAAACGGTATTAAACAGGTTTATTAAACGAAAAGTTACAGTATTGAAGATTCGAATAAATTAAAGAAAAATAAATTGTTTTAAAATATTTAAACGATATAATATTCCTTATTTTATAAAATATACATACAAGAGGTGCATTTTTTTCTGAGTCGAGTCCCTTATTAGAAGGAATAGAATTTGTTTTAATTTCGGATATCTTTTTGGAGCTAATAGGTATAGAAACTAAACAGATTACACTTTCTACTATATATCAAGCAGAAAACTACCTGAATCCTCGTCGGACTATTGGAGTCATTTGGATTGTCTATTCGAACAAATATTCACTTGAATTCTCGTCTTATTATTGAAATACTCCGTTGCTAATTAATTGCATCGCCAGAAGGTGTCCTTTACTGAATTTTATATTTTAATAAATGTATATATTACTGTATATACATATCATTTGAATTGTTTTTTTAGATTCACTTTTGTATAATAATTATCCCTCTGGTAATGTGTCAGATGCTGAAAGCTGTTTTCAGATGCAATGTAGTCAGATTTTCATTGGAATGGTAACAATGCAATATCAGGCTTTGACTGACATGGTGAGTAGAAATAGAGTTGTCCTTTCACATTAAATATTATTATATGTATAATTTTAATTTTTTCTATATATTTTCACATGATATATAAGTGACCATAAATTCATAAAATTTCAGGTTCAAATGATAGAACAGCTGGAAAGAGCTTGCATAAGATTCGTTCATTTCAGTAAAGAAAATGAGCTGAGATCCAGAGTATTCAGTGAAAAAATGGGCTTGGAAAGTGGGTGGAATTGCCATATTTCATTATTGAGCGAAAAGAACAGGTAGGAACTTATTAAACTAAAATACAATTAGATAGCATATGCTAAATACTTCACAGTATATATTTATAATTTCCTCTAAATGAACTTTTTCTATGTAAATGTTTTGAATCTTGAATATTTGTAATTCTGTATTTATCTCTACTTCAGTCAATAAAAGACGACTGTACAGACTGGATATAATTGTCTATTTTTGGAAGAAGATACTTTAATATAAAATACTTCAAAACATGAGTTTATCAATAATCATATTGTACAAAAAACATTAAAACTTTTGAATTATTTTTTATGAAAATACAGTTTACAATTATACAGTTTACCAATTTCAAATATGTTGTCTCAGTGATTGCAACTGTTCATATCACTTTTCACTAAGTGGGGAAGATTTTTTTTTTAATTCTTTTAAAAATGTGATACTGAAAAACATGATTTAACTACTCTTTTATAAAGAGTACATTTTACCTTTTGTACGTCAATTTCATCCAGTTTCAAATGTGCATGCTATTTGAAATCCTCATCGGAGAAAACTGAACATTATGTTCATCTTGTATTTTCACAATTTATAAAACACGTTATACTACTAAGAGAAACTTGAAAAAATTTATTGTTTTATTGGCCTAGACATGATAATCTGAATAATATAAATGTTGAATATTATTTTTTATAGTTTTATATTTTTGGTATGTCAAAATATTACACGTTAAATCACTTATTTCATGTAATAATGAACTGATTGAAAACAAGGTTGGTTATGCACCGTTAAAAAATAATTTTTCTGCTTTATGTTCAAAAACCTTTCAACCTGGGTTTCTAAGTGTTCACTTATCTTTCAGCATTTAATTTGCATATATTTATTGTACTTTCTCTTTCTCTTCCTCTCACTCTCTGCTCTACTAACTATTCAAATGTTTGTGTCTTTCTGGTTGTGATTTTACAATGGATAATCGTCAGACGGGAAAGTGGTGGACAAACGGAAAATAGTAGTCCTACGAGAGATAAACAGAAATGTTTATCGCAGGGGATTAGGAAGATATCAAACTCCCCTACTTTTGACGACAATTTTTTTCTTCCGGATAGGTATTGAACATCTATCTTTAGGACAAGAAATATCTGCTTTGCATAAAGAATAAGATTACCTTGATGAAAATTTATTTTTTATACCTGAAAATACAAACTTTTATAACTTTTTGCGCTTGTTGGGATACTCATATTTGAGAGTTCTTTATAATTAGAGCGCCGATTATGAACTGGACATCCCGAACATTTTTTATGTACTTTTTACCATTTCGATAACATAAGGTAATCTTATTTATTACGTTGCTTTCAGCTATTCTGTATGTATAAGTTTGTAGCAAAAACAAATGGGTCGCATGGTATTATCAAAAATGATCTGTTGAATGAATGATAGTATTGCCATTATAAGCTTTTATTCAACTTGCAACGTTCGTTTGAGTCAAATCTTTAAACTGAACTCAACCAATTGAGTTGAAATTTTGCATACACATTTAGTTTGGATGACAATGCATGGTAAGCTAAGTGACATCATTCTACATCCAATATGGTAGATTGCCCAAGATGGCCGACAAGTTATTTTTTATGCACTCACATTATATGGTATTCAAATGAAAGGTTTTTCTGAAAAGAATACAAAAATAAAATTCAATATGGCGGACTCCCAAAGAACGTGGACGGTTTTTTTCCTATAATATGAATATCAAATGAAAGGGTTCAGAAGAAAAATTTAAAGCTTTAGGTCAAAGGTCAAAGATAGTTTTGATGCTGCTTGAACAATGAAGTAGGGACCGATAAGATGGCAATCTGTTGTCTATTTAAGCTTAACGTTCTTCGCTGATATTTAGATGTACTTAGCCTTAAGTAGAGAAATCACTGGAAGGATTCTTCATTGAAAAACTAGACTAGTTTTTTTAGCAAAATGTTTTTTTGCCTTTCTACTTCTTCATCATTAAATGAAAAATTTGGGAATTTTGCCGTATTTTTTGTAGGAGTATAAACCAAAAACCAATTTCTTTTGAAAATATTTTCTTTTCAATTCATACTGACATATTAAATAAAATGAACAATCCGAGGAACATGTCCAGCTATAATTAAAAAGATTACATAAATTAATACCAAAAATATATCTTTAAAAAAGTTCAATTTTACATGTTCTGACGTGGAGAACTTCAAATTAAAATCCATCACTTTATTACATTACACAAATTATACGTTATACGAGCTTGTCGCAAGAATTAACTTTGTAGATAAACAATAATGCAATGTATTACTTGATATTGACATAATTCTAAGGAAAGAGTTATGATTTTATAGAATAGGTAAACCTCGCAATAAGCTTTTTTATCATATAAATTATGTAATATAATAAATTGATGGGTTTCATTTGATACAATTTCAAGTTTATTTTTCTCGTTTCAGAAGAATATGTATAAAATCATGTTTATGAAAATGCTTTTTTACTATTTTTTATTATTTATTCAGCACTAATTAATGTAAAATATATGATATATCTTATATACGTTTTAATTTTGCATGTTTCTGTAGTAGAAAAAAGACAAAAATATAAAACACTTAAAGTGATAAGCACCAGCATGTTCCTAATTTGCCGATGTTTCAAAACTTGAATTATTTTCGAATTGAAAGTAACTTGCCAAACTACAGATTGGACTGATCATATAAAAAGTGTTGTTTTATTTACAGCCAAACTTTCAAAAACAGAAATTTTCATTTTATTTTTTCCTAAGGCAAACTCAACAGTGTAACAGGTTTAAAAACATTGAATGTTGTAATCTGATCTAAATAGTACTTTAACATGATATTGCTATAGGTAGGTATCTGTACATTCTTAAACTCAAACTGCTACTTATAACTTTTTATACACTTTAAAATCATTTCGCTAATTTACTTGTTACTATCGCTTCTAATATAGTTATTTATTTGCCCCTTGTAACTAATCTGCTTGAGTGGAGAAGCCTATGAGCTGAATTTTTATAAAATGAATTTGAATATATTCAAATTTCATTTATGTAAGTGTTGATTCATGGACAGGCGTTTTTTGTGAATTAACATTAGAGAAAGTGTGATATTTACGACATCCTTAAAAACTTTGATCTTACCAAATGAAAATTATCAAGAAAATTTTTATTGGACAATACAGAGTAAGTATTGAATTTGTAATGGAGATTATCCAAGCATTACTGTATATGACGTAACTTTTTATGTATGGTTCCTTATTTCATACCATTAGTGATTGTCTGAAAATAAAATAAAAAAGGGATATATATTGCATCAATACTGATATGCTCAAACAATGTATATCACTCAATTCTTTCAAGTTTTTCACGAATAATTGGTTCTCTGATTGAATTTTTCATAAATGTATCAAGCCAGCCAAGTTGACACATTTAGGGAGATGAAAACATAAGTCGGAATTATAGACCGATACTATTACCCATATTACCTAAAGTATTGAAAACATCTATTCAATCCAGTTTATTATTTTTTTTAAATAACGAAACTACTGAGAGGAAACTTGCACATGTCTGTAGGATATAAGCTAATGTCCGTCGAGTTATTATCCAGGGAAATATTTTTCCGCAGGTATTTTCCAGATCCTACTGAGTAAGAATGTTAGGAGAAGTAAATGTTTTGAACATACATTAGAAATATTCATGTTCTTAGTACTTATGTATCTCTTATCGACACAGTCATCAGACTGATTCAATTTCTGGTACCGTAGATATTTGAAAATACATTATGAGATATTTGTTTGGAAAAAAAATTATTATTTTTTTTAAATGAACATGGTATAAAAGTCACCTTGGGTACCGAAAGTTTCATTAAAGGTTTTTTTAATATGTTTGAAAGTCAAATAAACGCAAATATTCTAAATGGCTCTTGTACATTCGTAAAAGGCCAAACCATATTTACAAATATTATGTAAGTTTCGAACCTAGTTTCTGCTTTATTTTGCACGGTATTTAAGTTTTTTATGGTATGATCAATATCAGAATAATCTTAGTTTTATCTATCTGCAATTCATTTTGATAAGATTATTTCTGTAGCAATTTGGAATCTTCAAGAACCATGAGTTTCTCAGCACCGAGCGCCATCAACATGGAATATTCTGTTGTTAAATTTGACACAGAAGTTGAAAAATTCAATATCGGAAAGAAGCAGAGCGACCGTAGTGTTGGAAATGATTCGACAAGTGAAGATAGCATTCCTCTGAATGTTGATAGTACCACGCATGAATGGCAGTCGTTGAGTAATCTTACGGAAAGCACCGAGCAAAGTGCACCCATCAACTTTGATATGAGTAATAGAGTAAGTAATGCATGTTCAAATAGTAATAATTAATTTAACATTTTCAAATGGAAAATCTGTATTGTTCCAATCAGATCAAAACTGCAAAACTCAAAATTTCTTCTACATTTTTCATCTGAGTTATACCTACTATACATGAAACTGACATTTTTCGAATTATATTATACAATTAAATCTGTTGGGAACCATTTCATACACAATTTTCAATAACTGGATCTGGCAATTGAATGTATTAATACATTTAAACAATTATAGTACAAAGCTTCGATATTCAATAAGAAACATTGTTAGCCCATGTAAAAAATCAGCAAGTCAAGCATCTTTCATAATATTTTAAATGAAGGACAGAGATGATATTTTAGGGAAAAATGAAAATATATTTTCATGGTACAAGCTATAAAACAAAAACTAATGAACAGCTTTGGAAGTATCAAAAGGTTTAATTCAAATTTCATAAATCTTATCTATAATGAGAACTTTTTTAAAGGTTGGGAACTTTCAAGACGTTTTGTGATCATAACATAATTTAGGTTGTTTTCAAATCATCTGCTTTTTCAAGCCAGTCCTTCATAGATATTTCAAAATGTGTCTTCCAAGGTATACTTTCTGAATACTCTTTATGATTTTCATTAACTCCTTTCCAATCTGGTGCGTACCAAAGATTTTGGCATCACCACAGCTGGCTCATGACCCATAGTTGATAATCCTTGTCTAGAACATTTATCAGTTCTTTCGTTACCTATAATTTGTGAATGTCCTACCTTTCAGTATAGACTCAATCTATTCCTGTCCACGAGTTCCTTCAATTCTTTAAGGCATTATCAGATCAGTTTCGATGTCACCTTTGGACATACAAGCTGCACTCGGGGTAGCCTGTCTACTCAAGATAATTCCAGAAGTGGCATCAAGACTGGTTTGGAACAGACAGACATGCGACTTGTCTGTTTGATAGAATATTGATATGCTCTTTTTGTTGAGGTATTGAATTAATATATTGATTACTCGTAGTTGATAATTCAAGATTACATACACTACTGTCTAAAAGGCGGATGTGTTTCGACCCAGCAGGTAAATATAATTTAGATTCCTACTGACATTGTATATTCCTGCTCCCGTTTCATATTTGGTTGTTGACTTGTCTATAAACCATGTTCTCAAGATGACTAAGATGAACTCTTTCCTCCCAAGATGTATTGGAGAATTTTATCAGTTCGGACTTCCATTGTCTAATTTAATATAAATTGATTTGAAATCTCTGAAAGAATCTGTGAAAAATTAAAAAGATTAACCAAAAAATAACAATTTTATTGAACAAAAAACTGAAATTACAAATAAATAACATACAAGCAACAACCAAAAAATAAAAAAATTGAAATATTAATACAAGCTGAAAATTAAAAAATAACAAGAAATGAAAATTAAAAGATTCCAAACCAAGTTATGTCACGACGTTTCGATTGTTAGTATCCACAATCGTCTTCGGGTGATAACTGAACAACTAGAGAACGTCGTCCGTTGTCTCATCAACTTTGATAATATCTACCACATTTCTAGGCGAAACTTAGGGCATGAAAACCTTACAGACCACGGTGAACAAGTGCGAAAAATAACTTTTAATAGTAATCTCTATGTATGTGTATTAACTAAATAAATCAAATAATTTCCCATAATTTTTCCAATGAAATAGTGTTTAATAAATTCATTTATGAATTTAATTTTCAGGCTAAGTTACCAAGAGGTATTGACAAAATAAGGCCACATATTGAGCATATCGATAATGTTCCCTTGCTTGTTTCACTTTTCACTGACTGTAATCCGGATGTAACAAGACAAATGTTGAATATCATGCAGGAATACAAAGAAATTGTTTGCATCATGGGCTCCTCAGAAAATTGTGATAATGCTGGAATATTCATGACAGCTGATGCAAGGTAACTTTGAATCTATATTTTTCAATCTGCAATAGCTATATGCTTGTTTCAATACGCCATTATTATGTTTAAAATATATATTCAATACACTCTCAAATTCATTCCATTGGTGTAGCCAAATAAACATAGATTCCAATAGAACTTATCAGTTTTTTGAGAAACATGAAAGAGTGCCTCAGTACCAGTAACCATTCCTATATCTTGAAACAAATAAAAATAATTGAATGGCATGAATGCTTCACTTTGGACTTCTTGTTAGAAATTTAAATTTGTTGTAGTATTTCCATTCAACCCCTATATCCACAAGTGTGCCAAAAACGAGAAGTTTTCCAGAAGCCAGTAAACTGTCTAGGACCAACAGATCTCTCATATGAAATGAATTCAATTCCATGTGCATTATCACTTAAACGAGATGAACCCTTTCCACTATATCGTTTGATAATGGAGGCTCGGCACTTTGTTGCCGCAATTTGGAATTCTGGTAAGTGTATTTGAACCATAACTACTTTTGAATCTGGTTAAAAATTTTCAAAAACCATCAAAATTCATAAAATTAGAAAACATCAGATTTACTGAGAAGACTCTTAGAGGAAAGCCACTTGTGACTGTAGTAAAAACAGTTTTTGCCTTCATTAAATTTGTTTCACTAGTTTATTTAGCTTGCTCTCTCTCTCAAACCCTTTCCTGAGACTTGATATCTGACATGAGACACTTCCCCCATACACCTGAACTACATCACACTCCTCGAATTGGCATCAGTATCTCCTGAAGGTAAAATGTGAGTCGAGAAACATTGTTGGTTTTTGTGATATCTCTCTAAACTTGCTCAACTCCTGCCATTGAGGAAAAGATTTATTTCGTGAACAATAATACAAGTAACTACTCGTCAAAGACCTTAGACGAGTCCCTTGGTTTTTCTCAGGATAGATAGGTAGGTCCAAAGTGAGTGGATCTATCGACGTTCCTCTGCAACCTGTGAAGGTTTATTCTGGATCTCACCTATTCAAACTTACCAAATGAATCTAGCTTCTTAACGAAGTTACTTAATTTATTTGGCGAGGGATTTTTCAGGTCTGCTGGCAAGAAAGTGCCCCTGCCAATAGCTGAAAACCTAATCCGGTTTGTGGCGAGGCAGACACTGAGTATGTGCTCTGCTATCAGAGCTTAAATTTCCTTGTGAAGAATAATCTACTCCATGTTTGATAGACCTTGTTAAATATTCCCCAGTCTGATTAGCAATCGGTCTACAACTGGTAGGTAAGCTTAGGAAATAGGTCTCCTGTGACTCATTTGAAAGATATGCCGTTCCATAACTGCAGAGTACTAACTGCATCTATCAGCTAGGAGACCGTAATATGTAGCCATCCAAGCGGAATGTGTAGCTCTGGATTGGTACCTATGGACCGTCTTCTGGAATAACTTCTATGATAGCCCTAATGGCATACTAAAGAGACTCAAGCTGCAAGATTCACATCTAAATGACTGCAACAAATTTTCTGTATGAGTGCATTTGTAAGGCAGTTGCACATAACAATACGTTAGATTCAACCATGCAGGGCTTTGTCGCCTCATTTAGGCGAATCATTGTCTGAGCATAAGCATATTGCTGACTTGAAGTGGTTTGTTTCCTTTCTTAATGCATATTCTGCTTCTGCTGCACAAGGGTTTGGTGCATGGCAAATTCATAAGGTATTGTGGAATCTGGCGAACATGTTTCAAATGTGTTTGTTCTGTCCTGTAAATCTGTTTCTCTGTTAACCGGCTGCCGATCGACCCTCAGAGTTCGAAACTTGTACAGTCTAGGGATGAACGAGGTCGTGCCTTTCAACGAGCAATTTCTAGCCCGAACAATTTCACAGAAAAGCAGCTCAAATGTTGCCATAGTAAAGAGTCAAAAAATCTAGTTTGTAAAATGCGGAAATATATTTCATTTATCTTGTGCCATAAGAATAAGAATTGTATGAAAATATGTTATATCATAGTCACTTGCTGTGAAGCAGGAAAGTTTCCTATAAAGAAACATCAAAATAATAGCCTCACAAACCAGATATTGATAGATAAATTACCAGAAACCAATTTATTTGTAGAATGAAAATCTGAGTGCTTTTTATGGAAAATCAGTTGATTCACACTACGAGTATCAAATGAACGATTTGGCACAGAAAAAGTTGATATGAAAAGAAACAAGTTCCATAGTAATGATGAACGAGACAATGAACGTCAAAAAATCAGTTATTAATATAAAACTCTGGACAAGAATGTATCGCAACAATAGATTAAAGTTTGTGGCTTTAAGTTCAGAACAAATATCCAATGAAAGAAGTGTGGATTATCATGTGAAACACAAAATAATATATAATATTACATATGTCCAAATGTTAATTCAAAATCCAAATTTCAGCAATTATTTGAAATATGAACACCGATTGGTGACCAGCGATTTATCTTCTTTTTAATTAGTAACAATAACAAATTTAACTGTATTAACCCGAAATGTTAGTGATGTCTTTGAAAATTGTGTGAAAGTTGATGTGATTTATTCTCATTTTTGCTAAAGCATTTGATCAAATTGATCACATGATCCCTCTACAAAAACTTCACCAATTTTGTTTCCATAATTCAGCAGTACTTTTCATTAAATCCTACTCACTTCAACGCGAACAGTTTGTAAATTATAACG
>WOGN01011272.1:0-10081 GCA_015342105.1 Leptinotarsa texana | reverse complement strand
TTTGGTTTTTGAGCCGTCTGTATATATGCGTATTGCATTTGTATCATCTGACTCTGTGTTCTGTTTCATTTGTATTTTGTAGGGTTTATTAAACTCAAACCTGGGTTTTCCTTTTCCTGATGAAAAGAACCATCTCAGTCTTCTTGGGAATGATCGACAGTGAGTGTTCCTTACACCATGTTTCCACTAATGTGTTAAAAAATTTGCCGCTTTGAGGTGATTAATCACGGTATCCAGACTATGTTCCATAGAAAGGGTAATGAGACTCGCTGTGGACATCCCTTCATAATCACTCCTCTCTTACTGCCAGGGGTACATTCCTGAAGTGTAGTTGCTGGGTAATTGTTGGAAAGGTTGTTTTATCAAACGCTTCCTAAATATCTGTAAATTACTATGACGCTTATTATTGTTTCTTCAAGATGAAGAAGTATATGACATGGTTTCGTTATTTTTTGGAGATCTTGTAATAGTTGTTCAATAAAATTCAATTCTCTCTGAAAATTTCTTTCTGAAAGTGGAGTCTGCGAAATGATATGTTATTATTTGCATTATATTGATGAAACACCTCTTTTTTTGCTAATTGCCGATGTTTCATCACTCAAAAGCTGTAGAAAACCTCTCTTGATTTTTCCCGAATTATACAAAAAAATCACTTTTTTTTATTCAGTTTTTACTCCAGAACGTTCCTTATGGAATTGAATCAGATAACATCCACATGATTCCTACACAATATGGCAACTATACTCTAATAAGTGAATCGTTTCTAGTTTGCTACCCAAAATGATTTCGAATGATATCATGAAACCGATTCAACTTGGTTGAACTTTACTTCCTCACTCCTGTCAATGTATCCATTTACTTCAATCCTGTAAGGTCATGTAAAGTTTAAGTGCCATGAATAAATAGGTTAATTAGTAACTTGGCCCTTGATTGCCGCGCTGCTGTCACCTTAAGTGCATCAACTCATTTACTTGGATTAATTACGTCTGCGTCGGACTTGCGATGAGTTACAGTTGCGTCTGTTGTTGGTTAGATTTACGGAAATACTGGCCTGTTGCAAAATTATGACGAAAGCAACATTTGGAAAATTTTCCCCCTATTTACCTGCTTTTTCTAGTAAAGAAATGGATGTATCTGCTATTTCTAGGTAGATGAAACTATACGGTGTTTCCTGATAGTAAAAATTAATAAATGTTCATTATCAACGGATAATAAATGCTTATTATAACTGAGTGTTCCAGCAAAATTTCGTGATTTCGTTGTGATATGTCACAACTGGTTTACAATATTTTACCGGGGCGCATACAAAAGATTTTATGAGCGTTCGGGTCGTTTTCTACCTGCAGAGGCCTGCGTTGTTGAGTAGTTACTCAGAAGTAAGTACTCATTAAACCAAAGATACAACTTATTTTGTTATAACATTTTAATTAAAAATATTTACGTATTCGTATTCTGGATGACAAAAGTATCAAAATATATAGGAAAAAATGCACAAAATAATTCATAGTTTTATAATTCATGCAACTACTCAGTACCTAAACGATTTTGTTGACAAATCAGAACATCAACTATATATTATTCGTAGTTCGACATAATTGAAAATAAGGAAGTTACATAGAACTTGAGAATCCGTTAAAAACATGTGTTTTTTTGACCAACTTTGCCGCCATCGAACAACAACCCTTATACGAGTGAGTGAAACTAGTGCGTGCTAAAGATTAACTAGGTTTCACTTTTTAAAGTGCGATTCCTAGCGCGGAGAGCGGCTGCCCCTAATGGTATCAGGTTTTTTATTCATATACTATCTTACAGTGCTTATGAGTATCATTGAAAACGAGAATTCCCGTTTATTTTATTGTACTTATTTATTAAAAAGTGTATTCAATGGTACAAAAACATCGATGGTTCGAAGAACTCTCTTTGTACGTTTGCACGTCCTAGATAACAGTAATTTTTATACTTATTTTGTTCTTGTTCCAGGTGGAGCTTCACAACTAGAGTATCTCAAAGGTAAGTTGTACTATCAGTGTATGACATCACATTCAGAATTGTTGTTGATCTAGTTCCTAACTTTTCAGTGGTTTCTTCAAAATACTTAAATCACGTTTTTCTCATAAAACCTAGGCCATCTTGCTGTAGCATTTTCGGTTGTACATGTATGAACTTAAGCCATCTAGTTGTAGCTCATTTGAATCTTTTTTTTAATTTCAAGTTTACCCACATCAACCATATGGGTTAATAGCGGGATTCGATACATTTTATATGTCACACAATATATTTATACACTTCAGGAAAGTAACAAGTCCATCAATGTTCTGTGGGGTGAGGATTGCTCGTTAGTCACCGGGTAAGCCAATAGCACGTCTTTGTCGTTGGTAAGATGTACAATCCAGGAGAATGTGGTTTACATCAAGGTTCGTTTGGCAGGTTTCACATTTTCTGGCCACATCTCGTTGAAGGAGGTGTTGATGTGTTAGCTTGGTATGACCAGTGCGAAGCCTGGTGAGAATCACTTGGTACCTTCTACACATCCCCATGTATTGGACGGGATTCAGATTTGGGTTTATTTGCAAAAGCTTGTTGTTTTGATTTTTTTGCCATCTGTCTTTCCGTTTATACGTTTTAATAACGGACTTCATATCTGTATATAGTATTTTTGATATAATTTTGGCAGATGGGTCTGCACTGGCCTCTTTTGCAGCCACGTCGGCCTTTTCATTTCCAGGAATGCCTATAGGGGATGGGATCCACACCAGTTCGATATTTTTTCCTTGGAGTTTCATCAAATATAACTGTCTTGGTGTTCTTTAGTATGGGATCGACGTTGGAATTCTTTTCCATACTTTTCCAGTTATTCGCCTAGGGAGGCAACGTGTGACGTCATGTTCAGGTAGAGGTCCTTTCGTCGAATTGGGTGACCATGGTCAGCGGCGACGACCATGATGAATGTGAAATACACGTACAAAATGATGTAATAGCAAGAAAACTCGAGGAAACTGTGGTGTCTCTTGATAATGTAGAAATTTATTGTCGATTGTTGTTTATGTTCAATGGTTCGCGTCACATTTCCTGAACTCGTGTACTTTGACTTTTACCCGCATTCATTCTGATTATGATTGATATTCCGGCTTTGTTAATTTTGTTTTCTCTTCGTCTCTGCTACTCTAGTTTGCTGTAATAAATATTTTCTGGGAAAAATATTACTGTTAGTCTCGATTTTTTGTTCTGGTAATGTTGAAATAATTATCTTCTCTCGCATCCAGTTTTTCGAAAATACAGACTGCAACTTCCCACACGAGATTTATTATACATACTTACGATAAAGACCAAATTTTCACGGTTATGCGTCAGACCAATCAAGGTCAAGTTCATTTGTAGCTTACGCGAGTTTTATAAATAGTATTGGCCGACATTTGACTTTTTCGACACCATTATGTTTCTGCTAACGAGTTTTAGGTAACGAATTATTGGAAGTAATAGAAAAATTTGTTGTCAAGATATCAGCTGTTCACAACAACACACAGAGCTCTCTGTTGTAGCGTACAACATGGATTATAAGAATTTTGTTTTCATGTATGGTGTTTTCGACACCAAGTTTTCTGGAGTCTCTAAGCAGGTTATGTAAGAATGGGCGGCGTTCAGTTAATGCATCTAGCTGCGTCAAGTAATTCGGGTGCCGGCGCTGCGGTCTCACTTCAAAGCACGATAGATTTTCAACAATGAAGTTCTATTGTTGAAAAATTTGAGTTGGTTCATGAACAATTGTGCTTTCAAACAAATGTTGTTGGTGAAATGGCTCGTTATTCAGGTAATAAAATTGGTTTAATTTGAGAATTGATATTTTGTTCTCATGTCGATGCAGACTCTTCCTAAGGACTCGTGTTTTTGTCATTTGAGGTTTTGTGTCATGACGTTCAATTATCGTTTGAAGTACCTCGTTCTCCACTGAAAAAACAGCAGTTTACCATTCGAGCTCGTAAAACGTTATTTGATTTTCAATTAGTTACCGAGTTTTTGATTGGCAGGTATATACCCGGTTGAAATTACCGGCACTAAACGTGTGCATGGTGATTAACTGCGTTTCCAGTCATAACTCACTAAAGGAAATCCATTTTCATGACCGAAGCAAATGGGGAACAGCCACTTCAGCCGACTAACTCATCTGCAGAATGTAGGACTGATAATCTGTTGACGAATTAGCGTTTCGTTTGAAAAGGTTCATTTCGAAGGAATGCTTGAACTTAGGATGAATAAAAGCAGTGGATTTACAGGTGTCAGGTTAGAAGGGGTAATCTAAAAAGTGAGAATTTTTTAGTCAAATCTGAAGGCACGGTAGTAGGTCACTATGTTTCATCGTAATTTCCAACCCACATAATGCTAGAAATTCAAAACTTTGTGAGGATATGGTATCAATACAAATGTATACGAGGGCGGTGTCACAATTACCTAGCCTGGCCCAGCTGTTTCAAAAAATACCACAGTATTAGAAAGTACACAATCTATAAAGCACACGTTTCGAGTTTGAAGACGCTGCGTTGTTTGGCAGCCATCAATAGCGAACTTTTTCGGTGAATTTGTGAAAATTAGTTATGTGGTAGAATACTTTTATGGTTTGATTTCAACAAAATTGAGAAAAATATAAGCTAGTTATATGTTATTCAGTTCTTTTGATATTTAAACTTCGAGGCTGTGGAATCCGCCACTGATTGCATGAAAACAGATGGGTTTCGGAACAATGTGATTTCATGAAGTGGCTCTACTGGTCGTTTTATAATATTTCCATCTCCGAAAGAATAACCCAGAAATGAATGGAGCCGTAACTTTGGAGGAACATCGTAAATTCTCATTTTGTGTCTCTTCTCGAGAGTCTCGCGACGGGAAATTTAATATAGTGTTCGAGAGAGTTGCGCATTGCATTAAAGTCTTGCAGAAAAGCGAACTTGAGGAATATATAGTACTGGCAATGGGGTAGGGCGAAACTCTCTATTATTATCGGGGAAAAAACGTAATAAAGTTACTCCGTTATTGCTGCGGATTGATCTTTGTTACGTCGGGTTTTCCTAATAATATAAGTGTACACTCACTAAAATTTGATCAAATACTCTATTTAATGATTCAAAATCACTACTGTAATTGCTCATCAATCATTTTTGTCTTTCTACTTGGACGACCAGTGATTTGCTCCAAACAATCAGCTCGATACTACAGACCAAGCCGTCTTCTTTTCCATCTTCAATGTAATTTGAGAAAGACTCATTTGTTCTGCTAAGAGTTGCAAAACCACACAGGACTTTCTAGTTGGAACTTTGGTAGCCTTGGCCTCAAGTTCAGTCTCTTTTTGATCCAGTTGGTGTTAATCTATAGGCGTTTTCATTCAATTCGCTGACTTTGTCGTCTGTTGTAGAACCTTTCTTCGAGGTGCACAAGGTTTGTACCACTATTTCACATCTCTGAAATAGTTGACCTGATAGTACCTCTGGCTAACAACCAAATGCTGTACTACGTCATTTGGGATGCAATACATTATCGTGGAGGAATAGCGGATCCCACTGAGTCCGGTAAGCCTTGTCGACTACTTTACTAGGAGACTGGCTAAATCCAGATTTGTTTCATCATAATGTCTTCTGACTTTCTCTCTATTCATTTATTGTTCACTGGTGTGGTTCCCCCCAAAATCATGTTTCCAGTTGTTGTACGTAACGGTTGAGACATGTCTTTCTGCAACCAAGTACTCTTGATAAAATGATCTGTTATCAACCTCAAGGAACTTCAAAAACATTTCGTTAGTTTCTTGCTTTCTTGATCTATTTCTTTTCTTTCATTGGCGACCTGTGTCCTATCTCTGAGAACCGACTTTATAAATCTGTCGGCTGTCCTCGACTCGATGTCGTTTATTTTTGCTTCGTTGTAATCTAAAGTGTATCCAAATCCAAGATAGAGTAAAACAAAACAAAACCGAAGGGTGTTGTTCACGTGATCGCCCAGTGTCAGATGGAAAGGGCAGCGTTCATTGGTGAATTCGCCTTTTTGGTACGAGTTAGTACCAGCACAGGTTTGTAATCAGTCGTTTGTGTGTTTGTGAGGCGTGCGTTATAGTATATTGTTTAAAATTGTTTACCAAGATGTTCAATACAGACACTGCTGATGACACTGACAGCTATCCTCTAAGTCAAGCCAGGAAACGATCCAAAAAAGACATTTGAGTGTTGAGATGAAAGAAGTGATTTCAAATGTGTTCACGAAAGAGACGGAAGAAATTAAGACATCGACTGGCGAGGAAGTCGTATCAAAAGTTTCCGATAAAATTGAAGTGTGTTACGCTTTACAATTGTTTACGGGAATATAAACGAAATCATACATTTTCCAAACCGAATACAAATCAGAATCGACAAACCATTATGGAATCAATAGATGATGCTGATAAACATGTAATCAGGAGAAAAGTGTATGAGTACTTTTTCAGAAAAGAAATTCCCACGATAGACAAAGTACTCACAGAAATAAATGAAGATGTTTTATTGCCACGTTTTAGGCGGTCAACATTCCATAAAGTATTGAAATATTTGAATTTTGTATGGAAAAAACGAGGGCGCAATATTTTATTATTGGAAAGAGAGGAGATTGTGTTATGGAGGAGAGAGTATTCGACCAAAATTAAGTATTATAGGGAACAACAGAGAACAATTCATTATACGGATGAAACCTAGGTTAATGCTGGTCATGCTACCCCCAAAGTATGTGTCGATGAAACTGTGACCTCACCTAGGAGAGCCTTTCTAGGTGGACTATCCACCGGATTAACAAATCCAACTGGCGAACTTATATTTATATTGAGACCTGCCTCAATGTCAATATATAAAAAATAATCCTCGTATTCGTTTGATTTACTTACATAACTCTTCATAATTTCAGGTGAAGCACCCATTTGAAAATGTCCGTATAGCACGAAACTGCAGTAACGTTAGTTACAAATAAAAGTGGTAAAAAACATATAAATTTCCATTTCTCTTTTCATTATGATCTCCTACCACGTAGTCCTGGAATATATTTATCTTTCGGAGGCCATTCTTTCACTTGATAATGGCTCTGTGTTGCTCTACTGTTCCAAAGACATAGAAATCAGCAAAACTTCGTGAATCCGCCCTGAAGACCTAGTAATAATCCTATGACTTTCAGGTCATCACATATTTGCCACTTATACGTATTATAACGTATTTAGAATAAGTGACATGCTTTCGTGTATTTCCTTCATGGCAACTGCATATGCAAAAGGAATAGAGGGTCTTTTGTTACCATTATGGAGCAGAACATCTTGCCAGCTTTTATACAATTTCCTCAATTTGGGAAAAACAAATTTGGAATATCGTGTTCATTAAATAAAAAAAAATCGTAGCTCGAAAATCTTACGTGTTAGGAAATGTTCTTTACCATTTTCGCATTTAGCGACCAAAACCTAACAAAGAAGTTCCTTAGGCATTACAGGTGCCAATTGGCTGTAAACTAGTGATATTTTTCGATTGAGCAAGATGTTCCTTCCTTGTTGTAGATTGTTAAACTAGAAAGTTGACGCCGGTGAAAAAGAATCAATTTGTTCTTTAAAAAATGGGGTAGTATTTTCCAGAAAACATTACTCATACTGTTATACTTCCATCAAGATGATTAAATTAATTTTTTCATTTTTTTCAACCTTCATTTTCCAATTCATTTTTTTAACTTTAGAAGAATTAACACAGTATCCTCAATAAGTGAACTGCCTTGTTTTACTATGAAAATCATGACAACCAAAAAGTTATTTGACTGAAATATCAAAATATATTCTTCAAACAATTTTGGTTTTCATTAGTCGTTGAGTGGGAGCGAACAATTAGTTCGAGAAATTTCAACGATTTTGTATCTCTAAATGGTACAGTCACCAACAGCGGAATTCAAAATAAATATATAAATCTCCATCTAGCCCACCAGAACAAGACTCTTCGTGCTGAAATTATCTTAAGCCGTCACCAAACGCCTGTTTGATTTTTCTTTCTTCGCAGGAAGTTGCTTACTTTCAGTTTTTAAATTATCACTGTCAGACATATTTGATTTCCGATTGTTTTAAAAATGTATTTATTGAGTGAAACACAAGATATGTTCACCGTAATAAACATAACTGTATATAATATGAGTATCTGAGCTCAGTGTAGCGAGGGAGGTAGCGTAACGACGAATAAGTGGTAAGGGAATCGCACAGTCGCTTGCGCATGGCGACTCGTCGTCACGTTATGCGTCGCCATGATAGCAATCAATTTACGTGCGGATTTAGATGTTGCTTATCAGAGAGTGTTTTAGAGGTTCCCACTCTACATATTGAACATCGAGAAGTACCTGAAAGTGAAATTTCTCCTCTTTCTTTTACTTTATTATGAAGCAAGCCTTTGAATGTTATTCAATCCAGATCCAAAACGAATGTTTGGACTACAAACTAAATGGGAAAAATTGAATTTCTAAATATATTGCTTTCTTCGTTCCTTTGGAAGATTCCTATTTTTTTCCTAAAATATATGTGCAAGTAATGGAGTTTTCAATTATATTTTGAAAAATTTTTGGGTAAGAAAGTTTTTTGGTTTTCTACCACTCCATCTTGATCCAGATAAACGGGGGAATCTTCGAAAGAAAGGAAGAAAGTAATGAATTTTCCTGTTTTTCCGTTAGTCTGCTGTGATCATGCAGAGACGTAACTTTCAGGTAGAAATCTAAAAGAAAAAGCCTTCCTGAAACAAGTACTTTCATATAACCATTGAATTATACGAAAAAAATTCTTATCAAAGAAATACTTTTATATGAACAGTGAATTATACAAAAACATTTTTTTCTACTCAGTTTGTACTCGAAACATTCGTTACTGAATTAAAGCAGATATCATTCACAGGGTTTCTACACAATACACTTAATAAAGATATAAATTTCACTTTCATAGAACACTGTCATGCACACTGGTAGACATCGATGTTTTGACGTAAGATACTTGCCTGCAGTGCCAATCTGATAACGTTATAAAAAAACACACATTTTATTCATGAATTACGATTTTTATGTCACGAAATAAGTTTGATCTACTTATGTCATCGATGACATCGATGAAAATTTCATTGTCATTCAGTATACTGTGAAGAAACCCTGTGAAAGATTTCTGATTTGATTTCATCACGAATGTTTGGAATACAAACTAAGTAGAAAAACATGTTTTCTGTATAATTGACTGTTCATATAAAATAATTTGTTTCGGATGAAGTTTTCTTTCGTGTAATTCAATGTTTATATGGAAGTAGCTATTTCAGATTTGTTACTTCTTATCTACACATGTATGTATACAGTTACTTATTTTGAAATTGATTATTTCCATCCTTTCTTTGGAAGATTCCCACATTTTTCTGTATCAAGATGGAGTAGTAGAAATCCAAAAAACTTTCATTTCTGAAAATCAGTCACTCCTGAACATATAACCCTTTCAAAGTTTTCAACATTATTTAGAGACGGAAAGAAATTGAAATTGTCACCAAATAGAATGATATTATACTATGCTGTTTCAATTTTCAAATTATTAGAAAAATAAATTAGTGAAACTTGTGAGGAACTTTTCAATAATGATAATAATATACTTCGTTGCCATAAAAATCTACAACGGACAGGGCAACGTCAATAGGTTTTGATATTTACAATATTTGTTATATATAATGATAATAATAGTATAATGAGGTACAGTATAATAATAAATAAGACGGTTGAATAATGATATAGTAACAATAATAATAGTTACAGTAATATCCTTCCTATAAATCTACATTGAGGTCAATGGGTTAAAATTTGCAATAGGTGATATTTATTACAACTACAGTTCCCATATCACAATTTTTATAATTAGTCAACATGACATGTTGGATAATTTAAGAACGACTTTTGAAATAATTTTGCGAGTACTCAGTTATGGTGTAATCGCATAGAGACCCCATCACCAACTGTCGAAACTATAATAAACTTTGGTTTTTAGATAATCAATGACTGAGAGTCTGAATTTGTTGTGGTTTTCTGTATTTCTAATTTC
>WOGN01011271.1:0-10081 GCA_015342105.1 Leptinotarsa texana | reverse complement strand
GAACATGAATAAGTATATATATTAAAAGAATGTTTCGTTTGCTTTAAAAAAATATTTATTGTTTGAAAATTTTGAATGAAGGAGTGTTTTAACCAATTTGTTGTGTTTGAATTTGCAAAAAATCCTTATGTGATCGAAAAAAATGGCCATCACTTTTGAAATCAGCGCACTTTAAAACATATAATTCAGTAAAAATATCTCATGCAGCTGACAAAAATTTTTTTTCGCAACCTGTGTAATTTATCAAACAGTTCAATACGGAAAGAGATATCCCACATATTCCATGATTAACCATATTTTTGGGAACTGAACAATTTCAGTGTTGATGTGCATCAAAGAATAAATACATTTTTCCACCATTATTATCGAGCAAATAAGTAACTAATTATCTTGTCGTGATTGACGCTTTTATAATCCCGTAAATATGCCCCAGTCGAATGGTCAACATCTAGTGTAATTTCCCGTTAGATCGTTGATCATTAGATTTGCGAATATTAAATTTAATTACCGTCTGTAATCCCAGAACCAGTTTTTGCCTCCGAATACAAATCTGATCGGACGTTTGAACACCAACCTGATACATGCACTTTCGAATATTTTATTACACTGGCAGTTCATTTACGAGGGATGAGCGAGAAGTTATTTCAAATTGAAGAACTATTCATTTCTCGCTGAAAGTTTCAACGGAATCGAAGTTTTGTCTTTTTGAAAGGAAACTTTTCAGCAACGGTAGAATTGACCGATGCTTAAATGTTAGAACCTTTTTGTCACTTCATCTATAACTACGTGGGTGATCCCAGAAGGTACCCGGCCCAACAAAGAAAACATAAAAAAATTGGAAATAAATGTATTTATTTTTCAACATAATCTCCTTGCAGGTCTTTAAACTTTTCCCAGCGACCTTCAATAAGTTTGATATCGTTTTTATAACGGTCCTCTAAGAGGATAGTTTCTACAGATTTGTCCTGTACCAACTTTCATTCTGTTGAAGCATTTCTGCGATTTTTTCTAGGAGGATCCTTGTAACTGTTTTTTGTGAGTCCCTAGAAATATTTTCTTATTCAACTGTGCGTTTTTTGGTGATCCATGTCCTCATCCAATTCCATACCAGTTATTTTGGCATTCCCACAATTGGTTTAGGAACTATTATGAGTAGAATTCTCACCAGGTTGTGAAACTAAATATGGTGCTAAATCCATTTTGTGCATTTAGAAACTTGCGTTTCTAACAACTTAACCACTCCCCTACGGCTCTGAGGAATGGTTTATTCTCTACAGCCCCCTACGACTCTAAAGATTGTTTCTCCACATCCCCCTACGACTGTGAGGAATATATCTGATAGACCAGAGCTTCGGAAAGGATACATCGAAATATGTCCCGTGAGGTTCAATAAAATCATTGGGCCTCATTCCTCAGAGCCGTAGGGGACTGTGTGGCATGGTTAAGTTGTTAGAAACGCAAGTTTCTAAATGCACAAAATGGATGTTCCATTTACCGTAATTGGGGTACTGCAAAGTTTTCCCTAGTTCGTTAGCAGAATCTGTGATGCTTCTGGAAATCTGGATGGCATGTACACCTTGGGTGTCTCATTCAGAACTGGTAGGCCGAGCCTTCGAAGGTACTCTATGTCTCATGGTGCTAAATATTTAATAGGTCTTAATTGTGAAGATTTTCTGTTTCGCAATAAAAACAGTGGGGAAATTAAGCCCTGAAATCGAAGTTGTAGATTAGCATGTAAGCAACTCCAGCAACTCCTCATGTGAAATTTTGTTTTTCAGGTTTTCGGATCGAAAGCTGAACTCCAACTTCACACGCAGGCGCATATGAGAGAAGCGAAACCTTACAAGTGTTCTCAGTGTTGCAAAGCATTCGCCAATAGTTCCTATCTGTCACAACACACTAGAATACATTTAGGTATCAAACCGTACCGGTGTGAAATTTGCCAAAGGAAATTCACTCAACTTAGTCATCTTCAACAGCATATTCGGACGCATACCGGAGACAAACCTTACAAGTAAGTTGTTTTGACCCGATAACCCATTAACAAAACTCTGCAAACTTCGATTTTGAGAAAATGTTTTGTTGTACTCTGTTATTTTGACGTGTAGATTATGAATGCGAATACCTACTCTCATTTCCAAGTTACGGTTCTCTAAAGTTTCGAAAATTGCAACCACTATCATGTAAATTATAGAAAAATACCATTAATCATTCACTACATCACTTCCGCATCTAATTTCCTATAACAATTTATTTAGGGAGCTACTTTTTGGTGATAAATCTACTTTTGGAGTGAACCTCATAGTTGGCATCACTGATAACTGTCAACATTCCAACTTTTAATCAATTGTATTTAACATATCTAAGTGTTGAGACCTTCATTTGTTTTTTGACGCATTGGCGTTTATGCCAGTGTTTTGATAGTTCAATTCTGTAATCAATTTTGTATATAATACAGATGCTGCAGAAATTCTCTCTCACTTTGTCTAAATTTGAAAATTCGTTCGTTATGTTTAAATTTCTATAAGTCCCCCACGTCAAAGTGGACATTGAAATCATACGAATTTGGAATAGTGGTCGGTGACAGTTACCAACCGTTTTTTCCGAAATGTCACTAGCATATAACCTTAAAATGAAGAAAAGTCACTAGGAAACGAATCCACTGTTAAATTGAGTTTTTTAATGTATTATGATTATTAAACTGAAAAGAGTTAAATAAAGTACAGTCAACAGAAAAACTTATATCACAATGTTGTTGAGAGAATGTTGAAAACTCTACACAGCCCGTATCGTAGTTGAAATTAACATCAATGACTAGTTTTACTAGAAAGAATGCCCTTTGGTCTTAGTAATAGCAAGCTTTTCAACAGAGATTGATAAAGAATAATGATTACAAAATGAGGACATAAAAATCCATCTGAATTGAATTGCTGTAACCTTATTATTTTTTCATTGGCTTCAAATCCTCCTTGACAGAAATGGCATGTAATTTTTGCATATCATTTGTTGAACAAGCACGTGTACATGAATATAGATTTTGACGCAAAAAAATCGATTGTCACAAATTGAACTATATGCATTTACATTATGAACCTAACTGAATATAGTTTTCCTGCTTATTTGAATATGCATATGGTTCATATTTTTATTGTCAAGGTCGACATAGTAATAATCTAGACAGGGTATGAAAAAACTTTCACTGTTTCATTTGTAGCGTTTTTATAACCAGATCTAGATCATATTAATTTTTTATTCGCAGGATTGTGAATTTCAATATATGGAAACGCTTGTTGATTTGTTGAAAATGTATCCCTTCGCCTTTAATTTCATCTGCGTTTAGAGATAATGATTATGAAACGTTTATGAAAAGTTCTTGTCGAGAATCCTGAGAATTCAATGGGTCCTTCAAAAAATTTGAAGACTGAATGTAAGATTACATAGTCTATAGTACAATGACTCACGTAGTTGGGAAAATTGAAATCAAGTCTCAGAAGTAAATTTAAAGTTTTCTCTTATACAAGTCTCCCAAAAAATGATTCGAGGTCAAAGGTCATGACTATATCGAGAGTCCCAATGGTGAGTCACCATTTCAGAAAACAAATGGTTTCAAAGAAAGTGTAACTTTCCATTACTCCAACAGTTATATCAAGGACTCCTCATTTCTTTCCTTATGATCATCTTTATGATCAAAATGTAAGCCAAGTTTGATTCCTTCAAATTTCAGAATAAAATTGTTCCAAAAAGTTACTTCGTAATGGCTCTCAAGGTCATAATTGTGGTGATGAAGACCATATCCGGACATAAAATGGATTACCCGCTATAATAAATAGTAAAAATCATCTTGAAATTTAACGCGGTAAAATAATTTAACCCCTTTCGTCTAGATCTAATTGATTGTTTAGCCAAGATTAGTATATCCTTCTGAATGCTTCTTTCTGCACAATTAATTACAATATTAACTGTGTTTTCGATTATTGATACCACCATATCTCAGTAATTAAATTTTAAAATGAAAAGACACAATTTTTGAAGGAAATACAACTTTTGTCGTACGTATTTTAACGAAAAAAGAAGAAGAAACTGATTTTTAACTCTATGCGAATTATTGCCGCATCTATAATTGTTTGGTCAATTGTGACTGGACTAACAGTACTCAAAGTAGGGATCGCCTCAAAAAACAACAGAAAATATCAACCAAAAATGTTGCCCTTTCTTTTTTTTATATTTCATAGCTGCAGGCGGACGTTACGTATTTGTTTGTTAAAAACTTATCTCCTGATTTACATATTTCATCCTGGAATCTTCCTAGAAGCTCCAGTGTCTCAATCGTTGAGAATTTCAAACATGAGCATGTAGAAAATAAACCAATTGAATAAATAATAATGGCTATGAGTTTATTCTCTTTGTACACCTGCCTTAACTAAACTTCTCTATTTTTCTTCAAGATGCAGACACCCAGGTTGTCAGAAGGCGTTTTCACAACTGAGCAATCTCCAGTCACATTCGAGGTGCCACCAGACAGACAAACCGTATAAATGCAACTCGTGCTACAAGTGCTTCAGTGACGAACCATCTCTCTTGGAACACATACCGAAGCACAAGGAGAGCAAACACCTCAAGACGCATATCTGTCAGTATTGCGGCAAGAGTTACACCCAGGAAACCTATCTCAGCAAGCACATGCAGAAACACGCCGAGAGAACGGACAAAAGGCCGCCTATAGGGCCTGGGCTAGGTGAGTTTCACAATTGTCCTCATTTGATTTCAACTTGTAAACGCCAACACGATTTAGTTTAGGTCGTATAAATCATCTGCAAAACACCAACAGCCATATTTATGATAATTACCTTGAGCACAAAACAATGACACGAATCTGGCATTCTTCAGATCCAGAAATCCACAGCTTCGGTCTGGGCATGCTGAAAGACAAACTTAGAAGTATATTGGAACGCATGTTGCCATGCACGCAAGTCTTTGAACATTTTTGGCCATGCTGAAAGGGTATGTGGATTTACGAGATAGATACTTCTCTGGAAATGCAAAGCCTTGGTATGTTCAACGACAAAGTACAGGCTCTTTGTACGATGAACGGGTCTATCTACCATTTTATTTGGGATCAGGGAGCACTGTCATGGTCTGACAACATCGTTAGAATCATTACAGAGCAATGATCCATTTTTCTTTGACGTCTCCATCAATCTTGAGTCGTGTTATTGCTCGCCTTGGTAGCTCTGAAACACTCTTCCAAAAGAATACTGGGGATATTACAGCCAGAAAATGGTCATGGGTTGCCTTTTTTATTCCTGTTCCTATAAGGCATTGACAATTTTCAATGACAAACTCTTGCGGGTCCAATTACAATCTTTTGGTAAGAAAATTGGTAAAGAGCTTAGTTAACCATTGGAGTTTCATGGTTATGGATTGTGCTATTAGACAAATTCCAAAAAACCTACTCAAGATATGAGACAATTGTAACTTAGACAGTTTTCTGTATTACACCGAAGAGTGATTGAAATAGTTTTGGGAGACATTTGGGTTTGAAATTAACGAGAACTCATGTCTCCTTCCAAAATGACCTAGTGTACCAAAACTAGTATTAGACATTGAGTCTGGTTGCTTAAGGTTTCAACCACATACTGTATAATCATTGTTCGTCGCAGATTACTATAATAGGAAAGAAAGCATATGATTCTCGGATCCATAAATTTAAGTCAAAGAATCGTATGGATCACAGGAAGCAAATCATTCACGGACAACCCAAATTATGTTCAGAAGAACAGGCAAAGGACCTGTACAAAGTAGTATAGTGCACAAGATTGTTGGAATGGGTTTCATGAAAAAGATGGGGGATTAAGCCCATGAGGCTGCAGTGTTTCCCAGAGACATGGGAGAAATAGAGCAGTCAGACGGCTCCTAAGCAGTGGAAAGATACTTTCCCTACTTTCAATATTGACCCAGCATCGTGAAAGAGCAGACATGTTGATTGGACTCATCTAGGGCAAACGATTTCCTAACCCAAAAACTTTACAATCCATAGTGTGGAGTGTATTCTGTGGTTTAATGTTAGCACATCCTTCAAATGTATTGGAGCTTTGCAGAACGGGTTTGACCTACATCGTGATTTGGTGAAACAATTATATTCATTTTTGCTTTTTTTACAAAACAAAGTACACTAACTTCAAGGACGTATAGACCTGTCCGAGATGCTGTGTAAATTAAATCAAAATGGCCGCCTGTAGGCACACATGTTGTTTGTTCTAATGGGAATAAAACTAGAGAAGTCTGAGGCTGATTTTACACATCTATCGTCCTTCATAACATAAAATCATGCCAACAACGTGTTGTGTTGTAAATTACGGAAGCTGTGGGGATCATGATTGGTGAACTTTTACAAAATACCTAGTGAATTTCTGCTTTAACCAAAGGAAAGAAGCAGTTGCATCCAATTGAATTAGAAATTAGAAGCAACTAGAGTCACAGACTGTGCTAGATCTATTGCACATGTCAAGATTCATGTAGAAAGAGTAATAGGTTGCATTCGTCAAAAATATAGGATTTTATCAGATTATGTGCCAATTTCTCTGCTTGCTTGTGGGGAAGATGATACGATCTTGGATAAAATAGGGACTGTGTGTTGTGGATCGATTAATACCTGGCCACCAATGGTACCTTTGAGTTAGATTGAATTTATAATAAAAAACCTCATGAAATTGTTTTGTAAATTGTATATAATTTGTTCCAACTGTCGTGATATGTTTTATTGAATTATTGCAAAATCATATTTCAGATCATAGAGCTGAATTATAATAAATTTTTGGTATATTCAATTGGTACGTAGGTCAGAAGCTAAGTTTCGTTAGTATATAGAATATTTTCCAAACACTTTCAAAGCTACCTACATTAATTTAATAAAACACAAAATAAGGTCATATCGTTTTGTTTATTCTCCCCGTCAGACGAGGAAGTCAGTTGCAATACACATTCATTGAAAAAATGATCCACAATTATGGTTATTTAAAAAAAATGATTTCTCTTGAAGAGTCATAAATCAGTTAACAAGGAGTAAAAAAACACTTGAAACGATAGGTATATGATGAAATTCGGCATTGAATCCAGACTTGCAGTGGGGGATTGTTCATCCTCTGTGAATGCTTGACCTAAAATTAAGATACATATTCAGAGAAAGTTATGAATAAATCAAGTTTGAAAAATATCTAAATACCTTGTCAATCACAACAATGTGCTCTCCAATTGACTTTGCTTCACAATCATGCACAAATCCAGCTTCAGAATATTTGTAGCCAGTCAAACTTTTGTAGGCTTTCATCTGCTGATTTGTATAGAAACTATGAGTTAGCACCAGATAGGAACTCATATCGACGGCAGTAACTGGTAGAAAACATTTTATAGAACTGTTCATTTCTTCTGAAGTGAAAGTAAAAGAATCCATGCACTGTATCACTCTGGTTTTATCTTTGTAATGCATAGCAATGTTTTTGTTTTTACGTTCCAATGTAAGTAAGTAGTCACTTTTATTACAAACAGCCATCAGAATTACTTTCACAGCTTCCAAAGATAACAAAACACGAAAAAACCGTGAAGTTCCTATACTCATTGTGTGCCTACAGACGGCCATATTGTTCGAGAATTGGATGTTCTGGACATCCTAATTAGCCAAAATAGGTTAAAATGTAATAATTCGAAAAATGTTGAAGGCATAGCCAATGTAGCCCTTTGTTCCATCAACTCTGAAGAATTTCAATTATTTAAAAATCAGAATTTTTCCCAGGGCTGAACCACCGTGGTCTGGACCACCCCTACTGGCCCAAAGTGAGCCCAGACAGCGCAGAGAACATGCACGACTACCCCAACGATATTCCTCGTCAGATTTTGGAGCAGAACGAAGACTTGGTCATCATCAGGCAGCAGCTCGGTCAGAATCCTCCCGCACCTCCTGGTACACCCAACACGAACCTGGGAAATTCCTACGACACGTCAATTTCCAAATCAAACACTAATTCTGCATTCACTCCGATCAATTCCATGTCGAGTCACTTGAACCTCAACCATCATCAGCTGGCCCCGAACAGACCTTACATATACGATGCTTTGAGTTTCCAGAAACAGAATAGTTTGGATATACCCAAATCGCAACCTTCTAACGGGTTCCCTAACCAGCTGATCAGCTTGCATCAGATAAGGAACTACGCTCACCAGCCAAATCCTACATCCTTGATGGAGCATTCCATCTTAGGGTTAGGTAAAGATAAGTAAACTATGCTATGGTTTAGGGATGTTTTTCGCGGAATTTGTGATCAGATGCCTGCCCGTGATCTCGTACTAATTTAATTTATAAGGCTATGTTGCAATTAAATTCCCAGTTTGGTTGGATGCGAACCAACAGCTGAATTTAATTCCAACAGATTTTTCATTCGGGTTTCGCTTAAAATTTGTAATATCCGTGAAAGAGTGCAAGATTATGTGAGTGGCGTTTCCTTTGAAAAGCCTTTACATATTTTTTCGGGAAACGCCGCTTCATGAATTGAAAAAGGTATAAAGACATTGTGAATAGTTGTAGTTGTTAAGGTTGTACAGAAGAATCAATGTAGTTCAATTTTATTTTTGTGGACCAGAATTCAACGTTTTCTTAGAAGTATATTTTATTTAATTTTTCTAAAGGTTTATTTTCTGTTTGAATTTTCGTCCCCAAAACAAGATAGCTCAATATATTTTATTTATCAGAAGGAACTTTATTTTCATTTTTGAATGGAAGCAATCTTTTTTTTATTTGGATTCTGAGGAATGTTTCATTTTGCATTAATCGGTAGACATTTTTCGTTTCGACAGTTATGGATATAATTAAGTTTTCGGTGCGAATATAGTATTAATGCAAGCTGTACGAAAAGTTTTTCGTGGGATACGTTTCTGTTTTCCTTCGAAAGTTTTCGCACAGTTTGTAAATGGTAGGGTTAGAAAAAATAAACATTTATTTGATTCTGCTTATTATTGATATATTCCAAAATTGTATACCATTGGTGTATATTGTTCCGGTACGTGTGTACATATTTTGTTGCCAATCTACGTTACGTTAACGTTTATCACATCACTTGTTAATTTAAGTTTCGAAACAAGCTTTAAAGTATTACCTAGGGTTAAATTTTATTTCATTTATTGTTAACATATTGACGTGTATGTTGAGTTTGTAAAATATTTTTTCAAATTTTGAAGTTGAGCTTTCCCAGCTTGTGATTATAGATGTATTTATGAAGAAAGGTTTTTGTTACATACTTTATTAATAAAAAGTACTATCATTTATGTTTTTCGTTTTGCCTCTCATTCTTTTCATTTCCTTTTTTGCGTCGCCACTTGATGTGAGGACATCTATGAAATTTTCCATTTCATACCATGTAATCCACAAATATATCGTTTTTTTTTAGAAGAGAGCAGTATCATTTGAGACGCGTTTAAGCATAAGTACCATATTTTCTTTTGATATAAATATTTATAACTGTGATATTTTTTCGTACTGAAAGGATACATTTTAAGAGATAGTCAATTTGTAAATATTGCAACAAATTTCTAAGAATGGATTAAAGGTGTTAGGTTAATTTTAGCGAGTCAGTTCCGATCCCATTTAAAAAAATTCGACAAATGTTCGACTCCAAAATGTAAGATATATACATAATTATACCAAGTATATGAATTCACGAAATCTCCTTTTTGAATTTTTACCAACACAACGAATTTTTCTTTCCCTTTATTTACACTTGTAGCAAACTTTTAGAAATTCTCAGCACATTTTAGAAATAATACTTTCAAGTTGTCGGTGTCCTTAAAATTCAATGTTATATAGAATGTTCATTAAATGTATAATAAATTATTTAAATCTCTAGTTGTTGTTTTCTTTGAAGCTGTCTCAGTCCGATCAGGTTTGACAAACTAATCCACTGCAGGAACCTTCATCTATTACACTGGTCTCCAAACTACGGCCCGCGGGCCAAATCCGGCCTGCGACAGCCAATGATTTACTGTCATCAATCTGGCCCGCGACAGCCAATGATTACCTAATTGCCGTCGCTAT
>WOGN01011270.1:0-10082 GCA_015342105.1 Leptinotarsa texana | reverse complement strand
ATATAAAGGGTGTAATAAAAACCGGATCCATCATGAGGTGATTTCTTAAATTCAGAAATTTTGCTTGACAGATGAACTTTCTGATACTAATTCCAAAATGAATTTTTTGATAGTAATTCGTTAGTTACCAACTATTTATCAGATGAAAAGTGTGTCACCTAATCATCTGTTTGATCGACCTTTCAATAATTTGGGTGAAATTTATAACGACACATTTCCATTTCTAGTTGAAATGAATTTGCATTTATGACTGTCCTTTAAGAAACTTTTATATTTGTACATATTTTTAGGTTCACTCAAAGTGTATACAACTTAATTTATTCAATATACCATTTGCTAAACATCATTGTTTCATTGTGTTATACATAAATACTTGATTTCATTTGTAGTAGTATCTTTAAATAGCTTTGAATTATCATCAACATTTGACATGTAGTTGTAATCTTGAGATAGTAAGTATAACAAAAATTACTTATTTTCCAAAGTAGTGTAATCACATATGTTTATGTTTTTCTCTCAAAACATTCATTGCGACTAACTTTGTCTCCTTAGCTAGTTTTTCATTTTTGCATCAATGATGTAGATTGAATGATTGCTTGATTAGTTGATCGATAAAAGCATTTATAGTCACAATATCAGTTAAACAGCTAAACAGCAGTGTTGATCACAGAATATCGAATAAATAACAGGTATGCTTTTTGTTTTCAGTTTCGTAGAACAGTAGCAGATGTACTTCAAGCACACCATGATGATCATTTTCTTTTGCGATGGTTGAGAGGTGAGTGAAATTTTTAATTTATACACATAAGGATTGTTCTGGTTCCTGAATCCGAGAATGCTTTTGAACTGCGTACAAAGGATACGTGAAAGCCTAATACCTGACAGGACAGTGTGAAATTACTTGAAGCAAACTGTGCTTTCACCATCCGCAGAACAGATTTGAGCAGAAGAAAAGGAGAAATACACCAAATTGAGTGAAGTCACCAGATTTCATCAATTTATTTTTCCACCCACTTTTTATGCCCTTAAAATTTTGTTGACTTTATGATTCTCATAGCCGCATTCGGCGACTACTTGCATTCAACTATTAATGAAATTGTATATTTTAATCATCATTGGAGAGTGTAAAATTTGTCCGACATATGTCGTGACTTAAAATAATAATAATAATATCGTTTATTATGAATAAAAATACGTTTATACATAAAAGGAAAAGGGTTAGCCAAAGGCTGTCTTCCACCCCTCCCAAAAATTTTACAATGAGTGTAAGAAAATAATTATAAAAATACTTATTTACTATCATAACAATGATAGAGAAGAAAAAAAAATAAACATCATATAGTTGCTAATAACTCTTAGTATTCTTAACATAATCTCAATATCTGCAATTCAACAATTTCATTGCACTACCATACATTGAATTTTAAATTTTTTTAATTAGCACTGAGCAGTAAAAATTTTTTTCTTAAATTGATGAATATTATGATTTAAAAGGAGTAAAATTTCATGTGCAGTTTTTTTCGTTCTCGCATCCTTTAAAAATATTTCAGAAAGGAGTTTGGATACCTTTATAAATAAACAATTTTCGTTACAGAATATTCTGTTATGGGTAGCAATACTTGAATACAGCTTTACCCAGACTTTTAGTTGAATTTTATGATTGGTTCATTTTCCAATACTTAAATTTCCCGCAAACATATCAAAATTTCAAATGTTTACGTATTCTTTGATGATATGTGAATAAATAACGAGGAATACCATTCACTCAATTTATGATATGTGGAAAATTTCCAAATGTCACTCCTTTCATTTCAATTCGAGGAAATTTTAGCCTGAATTGCCATAAGAACTGAATCTTAACAAATTTTGGAAAGGCGATAAAAAAAGTTTCTTGTTTCGAAACTTCGAAATACACCATTGATGATGGTATTGTTCTATGTAAGTGACATTGAATTATATCTGTTTCAATTGTATAACGAATGTTTCTAGTAATTCGTGTAATTCGATTTTCATATAAAAGTAGTTGTTTGGAAAGGATTTTTCACTTTCATGTGATTCAACTTTCACGTGAGAAAACTCATTAATACAATTTATTGCATGATTTTCACTATAAAGGGTTTTACAAAAACCGCCACACGTGTTTTGATATACAATAGCTTTCTCAAGCGTAAAACCCTTTATAGTGAAAATCATACAATAAACTGCATTGAGTTTTAATATGAATTTTCATCAAGTATTAGCCAGTTCCAATCAATTTATTTTTCAAGTGAAAGTAGTTGTTTTGAAAGAGTTTTGTCTTCCAGTTTATGTCTGAAAAAAACTTCTATGTATGCGCTAGATATCTTTATAAGGAGTTTTCATTTTTTCCTTCCTTTCTTTCAGAGTTTTCACATTTTTTGCTAAACGTCGAGAAGTAAAAAGCGAAAAAACCTTTTTTGAGGACTATTAACTTACCTACTGATTAAAAATAGTCAGAGAATAACAAGAATAATTCTGAACAAGTGCTCTTATGCCTGACTGACCAAGACCAAAAATTTCAGAATCAGTACCAACCTATATTCGATTATTCAGGAACTCCGGTTTACATTTTCAACATATTTCAATAATTGCATGTGAGGCGGAACATCTGCTACATTATATCATACATTTCCAGAGCAGAATGCCAAAACGATCAAATTTTGAAGTAATGTTTATTTTTTCATGACAAGGTACATTTGGTTACATTATCATCTCCGAACATATATTTTTAATGATAGATATCCTACAGTTTCCAGCGATGAACTGAGAGATTTTAAAACCATCGATGAAGTATAACTATATCAACAACTCCATTAGCAAAGTAATTTTCTTATGAAATTTTGAAATACGAGTAAGTTCGATTTTTTTCACAAATAACTTGTTGGATAATTTGCTCACTCGTAGGTTTACAAAAGCAGAGCACACCCAAAGAAAGAGTTTCACAATTTTCCATTATCTCCAGTAGGAAAGAATGATATTGAGAGGGGTTCCATTGGATATATCGCGATATTTGGTAGAACACAGCATTACTTTAGAATATATCCTAAGATGAAAGAGGTTTTGAACAGTCTACTAAGTTCTACTAAGTCGGGATACACTTGAAAGTTTTAAGTAAGTCCCCTCCTCTCATTGTACCTATGGGAAACTTCATTTTAATATGTTACATATAATGTTATATCTGTAACAGGTCTAATGAAGAAAAAAATTGAATGCAGTTCCTATAAGCCCTCTATTAGGGTGAAGTATTGATAAGTTACGTAAAAAAGTAGCGCGTCAAGAAACAGGTATTTCTTTCCTGGCGTGAGAAAAGTGTTTTCAATAAATTGAATTTACACATATAGTCAGTGAAGCATACTTGAAGACTGTAGGGAGAGTAGGGAGTAAGCCCACTGACTATATGTGAGAAGTGTTCTTCTCTTATAGGAGGAATTGGGAAAATTTCGGGTATGTCTTCTTCACAGGCAGATGGGGCGATGACAAACATGTCATTTGCTAGTTCATGGAATGCTACTCTAAAGGAATTCGATTTTCAGTTATCGGAAAGCACCGACTTTATGTATTTCATCAGTTCGGACTTCCATTGTCTAATCTAATATAAAATGATTTGAAATCCCTGAAACAAATCAAAAAGATTAACTGAGAAATAACAATTTTATTAAACAAAAAACTGAAATTACAAAGAAATAACATACAAGCAACCAAAAAAATAATGAAAAAATAAAAAAATTGAAAAGTTAATACACCCGAAGACGATTGTGGATACTTACAATCAAAATGTCGTGACGTTACTTGATTTGGAAACTTTTAATTTCTAGTTTCATTTCTTGTTAATAATATTTTTTAATTTTCATCTTGTATTAACTTTTCATTTTTTTTATTTTTTGTTTGGTTGTATGTTATTTCTTTGTAATTTCAGTTTTTTGTTTATTGAAATTATTATTTTTCGGTTAATCTTTTTAATTTGTTTCACCGATTTCAAATCAATTTATATTATTTTAGACAATAGAAATTCGAACTGATAAAATACACCACGAAACATGCTCAACCACCTTCAAACACCTACTTTATGTTGATGATAGACACTACCTTGCAATGACGAGTGGCCAAAGAGCCCGAAACCGGTCTGTAAGTATGTTTCAATAATTGGAATTTCATTGCGGCAGTTGTATCGCCAACAGTATATGCAGGAATAACTTCAGTAAAGAATCCTGCACTGACATCTATCGGATATAATCAAACGCCCTTCGTGGTATTAGCCAGGGGAGTAATTGTTTTTTGATAAGGGTCAGTCCATTAACCTACAGTGTAGGGAGTTGACACTGACCTGAACGAAATGTTCCTTTAGATGAATTGTTTTAAATTTTCAGAGGATTCACAGTTTTACTATATCAGATATCTTCAGTTCCATTCAATCATGTATTTTCCACCCCACTCGTAACTTCAAGGAAAAAATCCAATATTGTCCGGAAACCGAACACGTGCCTCTTATCGCCTTTTATCGACGTTTTGGTTTACTATGATGGAGCTTGACTAGATTACATTGAAATGGAAACTGGCATGCGGTCTGTCTGATGATTATCAGAGATCTTCATAGTTTGATCTTTTTGATGAGACTTCAAAACTTTGATATTTACTCCTTCATTAAACTTATAGCATCTCCCATGTTTTGGCCCTGCTATGCTAACGTTTCGCATTCGCATAGCATGTGTAATGCGGTTTCTTTTTTCTAATAGAACCAGTATGGAGTTTCTTCCACCAGGCCCATAATGCTCATATATTTTATAAGCTGACAACACCCAGTTAGGAAACCTTCCACTACCCTTACAACCTTGCAGTTGTGGTTTAGCTGATCTTCCGTGAATCTTGACGGGGGTTTCTTTGTGAACATTTTTGCCTGCTTCATTCCTGGAAGCTTGTTCTATACATTAAACGATTTGGTTTAGATCCAGAAATTGATAGATGTCTTTATACTTGTCTTCGCCAGTCCACCAAAGGGCCCCGTACCTAGCATGGCCACGGATCACATAAATCTTTACCATGCTGGAGAATACAACAAACGAAACTGACAATTTCTTTACTGCAACGTCCTTAATCACAATAACTTTATCGAGATGATTTGAGTTGTGATTTTTAATCTTCCATTATTGTTCAATATTTTTTTATTATTCGAATTTCGAAATTGATCAAGAAATAAACGTCTTCGAACCTTCCTCAAAATTGCTCGTTCATCAGGATTTGCTAATACACTATAACTGACTGCTTTAATGAATGATGAGATGAGTCAATAACTAATTGAATCATTGCGATAGCGGATTAAGCATTGAAAGAAATGATACCAATCTGAATATTTATGTCAAAAAGGTAATAATATCTGCCAATTATGGTTTTATTGTAATTTTTGTACTTTCAATTTCAAGTATTTCATGGTACTCTTATGATTCTTTCTTAAGAGTGAATTGCCTTTGATATCACGTATTTTCTGCTTAATGAAATAACATACACAATACACAGTTTGACTGGACGGGCAATCAAAATATGTCGTGCGTTTACTTCTTGTGTAATTACTATTCATTGAATTGGTTAACACTCCGTTGACGATTATTATGATTCGATTCCTTAATTGTACCATAAACGGAATATATGGTATAATTTGCAATATTAGAAACCACCTTCTTGCTCTTGCATCAATTAGTATTGCATTTTGATTAGGTATTTGGTCTGCATTTCACTTATTCATGTAGTCATAACATGATCTTAATTTATATAATCAATCTCGCGATTCATTTTATTGAAAAATCACAAGTTTCCTATTATTTCAGCCAGAAATTGGAACCTAGAAGCTGCGGAGAAAATGTTGAGACAGGTAAGGGTTTTCAAAGTTCATTTGAAGGATATATTGAATGTTTCATAAACCAAAGTGATGAATATGACATCATTTAAAATTATTGATATATCCTGTAAATCATAACTAATGTATCACTTCCCTCAAACCGGCTGTCATTGTTATGTCTCTCAAAAGATAATCAGTAAAAATCAATTCTGAAGAAGGAGGCGGACTCTAAAATATTAAGATAAATATCTGTGTAATTTCTTAACTCTTTTTTGATGAGCAATTGAACAAAATCATGTCTTGTTTGGGGGAGGGGGAATCTACACCAATTTAACAAACAATTCTCGACTTCTCTACTACTGAGAGTTATAATAACATGTATCGTCGAATGAATTACTAGTCTTCATAGTTTTTTCCAAAATGTAATGAAAGTTACAAAGATTTTCCACTGAATAAATAAGTCGATAATATCGAATAAAAATAAATATATTCATTTTTTTAGTCTATGAAATGGAGGCAACAGTGGGAAGTTGATGGAGCACTGAAAGAATGGAAACCTCCAGATGTCATCACCCTTTATCACCCGAGTGGCACCACTGGATTTGATAAGGATGGTGCTCCAGGTCAGTAGGTACATCAGAAAATGGGGCGTCTTGCTGAAGCCCTTACTAGTGGAAGATCATCAGAATAACGGATGTGTAGTTTGTTCCAATATACCCATTTATCTGTTATTTTTTGCAGTTATTTGTGTTCCTTTCGTGGGTTTCGACGTTGTTGGACTTTTACACTCGGCTACAAGGCAAGATTTGATCAAAATGACCATCAGTATACTGGAAAAGAACTTAGATATGGCTGCGAAAACCGGTGAAAATCAAGTAGTGGTTATTTTTGATATGGAGGGCTTCAATTTGCGCCAATATGCTTGGAGACCAGGTATAGAAATAACTTAAAATTATAACAGTTCTAAAGGTTAACACCAAAATCGACAGGAAGTTTAACGTATATACGTACCAATGATAACGAATTGTGAAACCGATTGGAAGCAATCACTATATATATAAAATATATATTCAGTCAATTGAAGGACTAAATTATCAAATCAATACCTGCTCAGCAACCATTTAAAAAAATATGTAGTGGAGAAAACATTAAATGGGTTGAAATTTGTTCAAGATTTTCAATATTATTTACTAAAGTATTCGTCAAATTTAGAAAATTATTTAAGTTTATGTATGTTTATTCAGGAACGTTATAAACTTTGACACTTCAACCTCACCACAGGTAGTAAAAGATAACTTTGAGAAGGAGCATATGATTATAATTTTCGACATTAGGGAGACCCAGGAGAGCGTTCACTAGGAAAGGACTTTATTGAGTTAATTCACTATTAACAAACTGATAAAAACTATTATTGATCAATATTACTGGAGTTTTTTCCAACATCAAGATCTTCCTCTTGAAGATGACCAGTTGGTGATCGAAACACGTGTCGAGGTGTTAAAATAACGGTTTAGTGTTGGAAAAAAACTCTAGTAATATTCATTACTACTCCAAAGGTTCTAAACAGTGCATCACAAGTTCTATTGGTTAACCAACTGGAAAGAAAATATGACTTTTTCGTACTAGTAATTGACATTTTCACTCAAATCACAATTCACAAATCAAGTACACAATGTGTACTTGAAATGATAGTAAGACATCTTCATATGTCAAGTCCTTGAATTAATCAATGAATTATGCACACATAATACTAGAAAAGTAACACATTAACCATTAAATCTTTTTATATGGATTTTAACATGCTCATCAATTAACACTTTTGGTGTTCTATCTGAAGACAACACAAATTTCGACCTAAACTTCAAAGTTCAGTACGTAGAACAAAACCATCACATTCAAAACATTTCTCATTCCGCATATCACGTTGGTTTGTCAGGCCTCTTGAATTCATTCTCTCGAGCGATAGTTTTATTTTTTGAAATAAGAAGCCATCACTTATTTCATAATCTAACTCAGATATTATAATGAATAACTCATTTTCAGCTGCTGAAATGGTGATTTCACTGATTCAAATGTATGAAGCAAATTACCCCGAAATTCTAAAAGCTTGTTTTATTATAAATGGTATGTTGTTTCTCATGACATTTTATAAGAATCGGTATCTTGAACTATTATTTAATTTTCAGCTCCCAGAGTATTCGCCATAGCGTTTGGTGTAGTGAAGAAATTTTTGAATGACTATACATTGGGAAAAATTCAAATATTCAAAAGCAATCCACAAAAATGGAAAGCCGCAATACTGAAAAATATCACCCCGGAAAATATCCCGAAACACTATGGAGGAAGCTTATGTGACCCAGATGGAAATCCAAGATATACGACAATAGTAATATTTCTTTGATTTCTCAATATTTTTCGTATAAATATTTCATATCTAGGGTTTATTTGCTCGGAATGAAAAGATTTCCATAACTGCGAATGAAGTCAAGGTTACATTTAAGTAGATATTGAATTTAAATTTTGACCTTACCAAAAATCATCAGGGGTATGATTACCTACTGCTGAATATGACCTTCATTTTCTGTCGTTGCCAAATTTCTTAATCATCACAGCCATTATCAATGATGGTACCATAATTATTTTTACTTTAAAATTTCTAAATGGTCTAACCAAACATAGGTGTAATTAGTGTTGAACTTTTCCACTTTAGTAATAATAATAATAGTAATAATAAATGGCCTTTATTCATTGATATACATTGTTAGTAAAGAAGAACAGTAGATACAAAAATCAATGAAAGGACGAAGTTCAATCGAAGCTGTTTTACAACTTAACCTAGGGGATAGCATGTATTATATAGAAATATAAAAATAATTACCTAGTATACATTGATAAGCGAGTAGGTCATGAATCTTTGTAAAACTAAGAAAAAAATATCTATATCATTGCTTGTAGTGAAATCCTTCAATTTTTCAAACCCAGTGAATAGAGATCTAACGTTGAGGTGACTAAATTTCAAGCTACGGGACATAATTCAAACACGGTAAAGTAAAATAGATTTTAAAAAGAAGAGAGAATTGAATTTATAATGTTGAATGATTCAGTGCTGAGTTGAGCGGGTTTTCTAGGCTTTGTCGCTGGTTGGTTAGCTTTTTTAAAGTTTTCTTGATTGTGCCGGCTGACTTAGGTGTGGCTGAAATAGTGATATATTCATAGTTTTTATTGGAGTGGCTTGAAGGTTCTCTAATATGGGAGAAGGGGACCTGATAAGATCTTGAGTTAGAGTAGGTGGAACGTTGTTTGATTCAATAGGTTATTTTGTTTGCTTATCCTCCAATTCCAATAGATCAGCAGCAGTAAATTGTGAAATACCTATAACCAGCTTATCTCCTTCAATGTAACAGGGATCCGAAGATGTCTTAAAATTTTCAAATCTTCTTGCTGATTTCGAGTGAGGTCATGTGCTAGACTTATGCCAGATCCTTTCAAGTTTCTGATTTTCTGGAGAATTTTCTTCTTTATCAAATAGGCGAATTCAATTTTGACAGTAGAGTTCTTCTCTTTTCCAAGACAGTAAAAGTTATTTATATGACTTTCACTGACATTGACTTACAGCCTGTTCAACTCATTTAATAAGTATTGAAGAGTCTTCTTTATTCAACCCAAATCGTACTATATTGTTAGATTTATTTAATGAACAGTGTAGAAGAAATTAAATATTATTATTGATTCCAGTTTATGAATGAAATTCTGAAACTAATTTTTGACAGGGCCCAAAAAGGTATCCGTTTATTTCAATGCATGTATAGAAGTTGAATACCGAATTCGGTATTCACTTTTTACGCTTTCTTGAATGTGACTTTTTACGGTCGATTTCAGATGATATTTGAACACCTATACAGCGTGACTCACGGTCGATGGTAGGTTAGACGTGTCTGGAAAACGCAAAGTATGATTTTTCTGAAAATTTCACCTCTCACATTTCCTTACCTGTTCTATCGATCTAAAATATTTTCATCATTGCAGCGTTGCCACTTCTATCAGAAAGTCCTAGCAATTATATTTTTTTAAATGGAATACCCATATATTAATACATTTTTGGAATTGCTCTGGTATTTTAATACTTTTTTGTTAATAATGTCCTATACCTATCTCTATCTGTTTTCGAGATAAAAAATAAATCGTGCTAAATATGGTAATGTTGAAGGCGCTTTTAACATGGACATTTTCTGTT
>WOGN01011269.1:0-10082 GCA_015342105.1 Leptinotarsa texana | reverse complement strand
CTTTACTCTTGAACAATTTTTATATTTTAGGCCTATCCTGTATGGTGTTTGTCATAAAGCCATTTCAGGTACACTTGGTATAGTTTTGGAACATTCCCCAACTTTTGTCAAAAATAACATTTTCTGAGAAATCGACAATAAAAACGTTTCCCATTTGTTGCAGACTTAGTGGACCACACTGTATAAACTAATCGGCTTCGTTAGAATCTGGGTTTATTTGGTCGAGTTTGAATAGGTGTCAGCCACAATGAAATCTTGCGGGTTGCGGTAGAGGGTCAAATAGACCCACTCACTTTTGACATAACCTAACCTAACTTATTAATTCGATTCACAAAATAACTGAAGATTTTAGGAACAAAATTGAATCTTGTGACCGTTTCACCTTTATATATTCCCTCCCGAGTATCGTTCGCTCCATTTCTAATTAAATGAGATCAGGTAATTATGTCTACGTACCTGGCAGAATTTTACAACTGGACCAGTTTAAAAGTGTACATCTTGACAAATCTAGCTGTGCCTCTGCATATTGGATAATAGTTCTGCCGGCAGAGTGGGGCTAGAGCTCAATAACATTGAGGAACTCGAGTAGTGGCCATCGTGTAAGTACGGTAGGTGAAAAATATATTCTGTGTAATGAGCTGTGAGTTATTTGATGTCTTTCGGAATACCTTCGAACAGTGAACTGAAAAACAAAGTTATTAGTGGACAAAGCAGAGCAATTGTGGACAAAGTATTAAGATTTATCCAAGCGGAAGCAACGACAGATGGAATGAGAATTCCTCTTGCGAAGATAAGCAGTACAGATGTCAAATGTAAGAAGAGGTTTCAGAATTCCGTTATTGATCCGCCCACTAGATCTGCGTTCGTTAGAAGACAGTGAGAGTGAAGAAGAGAGGGAGGGAAATATTTCCCAGGTGTTTTCATAGATTTAACAAGCTGTAATATTAATAACAAGTAAAATTGCAACCAATATTGTGTTTCAACTCTGAGTAGCTGAAGCGTGTGAACTGTACCAAAAATCAAACTAGAGATATAAAAAAAACTATCAAAAATTGCAAAATTGTTATGGATGATGCTGATTTGGCAATTTCACGCAGATAAATAATCAATTTCTATATCAAAGAAAAACGAAATTCTCCGATTAGGGACATTCATAAAACTATCATTCGAGTTATTGACTATCAGAGTAGCGGGAGTTTTTGTGACGAGGAATTCATAAATTTCGATGAAAAAATATGAAAAAAGCAGAAAATATTGATAGATTGCCAGCCTATTCGACTACTTAGGATAGAATGTTCGAAGAATAGAAAGAATGAAAAAACTATAGAAAAAATGACGATCCATTACACAGGTCTGCGATGGAAAAATTGTAGGATATTTACCTAGTGATTTTAACAGTATTTTATGTGCAGATTACGCTAAAAATGGTAAAAAAATTATATCATAATTATATATAAGTACCAAATTTCACCTCGAATTTTCTTATTAAATGGGTGTTTAGGTACGGTATGGGTTCGATGTTTCTGTACTATATAGGCTACATAAGCGATAAATTGAGTCTGAATTATGGACCTCTTATGATGAACAAGTTACTATACAATATGAGTGTATATCTAAGATAAAATACAGTTTTAATCTACTACAGATACTCTGATCATAAATGGACTATTTGTGGAGACTTGAAGTTATTTCAATGTTACTAGGTCAACAAAGTGGTTACACTAAGTATTCATGTTTTCTATGTGAATGGGATAGCCGTCATAGGAAACAACACTATGTCAAGCAGGTGTGGCCAATAAGAAAGAAGTTTCTGACGATAAAAGTGTTGAAAAACAAAGTTTTGTGGATCCTTAAAAAATCTTACTTCCACCACTCTATATCTAATTGGGGCTAATGAAACAGTTTGTGAAAGCATAAGACAAAGAAGGAGATTGTTTCAAGTATCTTTCTGAAAAGTTTCCTGGTCTATCCAATGCTAAACTAAAAGAAGGAGTCTTCGTTGAGCCGGACATGAGAAAACTTTTAGAAGATGAAAGCTTTATCATTAAAATGGAATTGGAAAAAATGCCTGGAATTCATTCAAACTTGTTTTTTTGGAAATAAAAAAGACCAAAACTAAAAACTTTTAATGCTGAATTGATACAAAGCTACAAAATGTTGGACTGCAACATGAGTGTCAAAGTCCATTTCCTTTCCTCACATTTGGACTACTTTCCCGAAAATCTAGAGGCTGTAAGTGAGGAACAAAGAGAACGGTTCCCACAAGACGTTAAAAGAAATGGAACGCAGATACCAAATTCGATGGAATGTTAACATGATGGCAGACTACTGTTGGATGTTAAAAAGGGAAAATTCACAAGAACACAGCCAAAGAAGTAGGACCAAAAGAAGCAATGACGGAAAAAGAAAACGTTTTTACAAAGACTTATAATCACTTTGCAAACACTTGTGTATAATTATCATGCTTAATTTGGCTATTTAGCATTGCTTTTTTACTTTCACTTCATGTTGAAATAATAAAAATAAATCCACAATTCCTCGTTTTTTAGACTTTTTCAATTATTACATCCTTATTTTGTAGAAAAACCTTACGTGATAGATAAAGACAACTGTTATTTTTGAAATCAGTGCAAAAAACTACATATAGATCAGTTAACGAAATGAAAACAATTTTTTTAAGTTTTTTTGCAGACCTATGTTGTTTATATTGAAAGAGCATATATTTACGTCACACACACACACACATACACCAAAAAGGTTGAAGTGATCACACCAAGAAACGTCTAAAAAAACTGTTAGTAAAGGGCAACGTTCGACCATAATTCATTGTGGTGGTGAAAATGGATTTGTACCTAAATCATACATTAGATGGAAATTAAATCATGATACAAGTATCTATCACAACGACATGAATTTTTGTGATTATAAAAAATGCCGTTAAGAAGCGTTGTGATTATCGATAATGCACGATATTATAATGAACAAATCAACAAACCGCAAACGACAACGACTAAAAGAGCTGATATGCCTTTGTGGTTATCAGAGAGGAATATTGAATTTGAAATAAACATGCTGAAACGTAAATTACATGTCATCGTAAACAAATGTAAATCAACATTCAAGCGGTACGAAATAGATCAGTTCTTTCAAGCAGCAAATCACAACGTTTCACGATTATCACCATATCATCCGCATCTAAATCCAACCGAGTTGGTTTGGACTGGACAGAAAGATTACGTGGCAAATAAAAATTTCATTTCCAAATTTCAACAATGTCATGCGATTTTTTTGAAAAGTGTATTATATTTCCTGATGAAATACCACCTTGTTGGCGTTTACGCATCTCAGAGGCACTTCTAGATTTTCTAAGCTGTAATTATGGAAGAAGAAATATTCACCTGGTCTCATAGGTCAGAAATGAAAATATGTTAAATAAATCGATCTTTCAACCGCCGAATTTCGAGTACATATAAAAATATAATTTCATTCAGTTCATTTCATTTATTTATATTCATAATGCAAACTTTTTCCACATGGATTCAACGGAACGAAAAATATGGCAATAAATGGAAAAATTATTGAATATGAATGAAACATGGCTTTTTCTCGTGAAAATACAAGTGGAATAGGCCACACCACGAAATAGAGTAGATTTTGAGCCTCTATTTCCATTAAAACATAACGGGTATTCAAATCGTAAATTCATTGTCTGAAATGTCATTTTTCTTTATTTTAGGATTCAAGAAAACTGGCAAAGATCATTCTTGAAGGGCGATTTGATATAATTGGAATTTTCAACGAAAAATTAATAATTATTTCTGTTTAAAAAAAATGTATTCATTGTGGAATATTCTTTGTTTACAAGAAAGAGAAAACCAATAAGTGTCAAAAATATTGTTTACCATCGTTGATGGATGGAAACACATTAAAACTGGTTCCATTTTACTATATGCATCCAAACACTTGAGACAGTTTCTGAGAACCTCATTAGCAAAAGCCATAATTATTGCTGGGAAATGAAGCTGACTTCTGTGCACACACACTTGTTTCACAAATCATTCTTCTCGTACATTGTTAATTATAAGTAGTTAAAAATAAACATCCTGAAGAACAGAGTATATTTCACAGTGTATTTACCATTTCAAGTTCTATCTCCAACACTTCCCAGGTGTTTCTTACATAATGTTAACATTTCCTTGTAGTTGTTTATAATATATTTCCAGGGACACCCCACTAACGCATTCCTTCTCTAATCCTAATTCCTCCCGCTTTACTTGTTATTCATCTGGTTTCTGGAATAAGGGATTGATTAGGAGTGAGTTCACAGTAACTCATAGATGTTTGAATAATTGAATAGTATAACTGTCAACCAAACATATTTCATGTAGGTGTTTGGCATTTCGAGAAACTAATGAACAAACAGAATATCTGAGTAGGGGAGCTGGCAAGTTTACGAGGTGGTAGATTAATTACTTTCTAATTTGCTGTGTGGGTGAGGAAATGCATATATGTATAGTGAAACATCTGCCAGTTATTTTTTTGCGTAAAAAATCTTGGTACTATTCTGAAGGGCTGATACTGATAATTAAACAATTTTCACATTTTTTTTTTCATTCTAGACTCTTCGCTAACACCGTAACTGGACTACATTATGAACAATGGTGACTGGTTAACCTTCTGTTGGTCGTCCAGCCGGAAACCCGTACGTTTATAATCAAAGTAAACAATATTGTGCAGACTTAAAGTTGGCGGCACCCTCAAAGGCCAAAAAAATCAATACATGGAAATGAACCGGCTGCGAACTAGTCCACGTGGACCGTAGTATTGGCGGTTCGTATTGGATAATTTTTACTAACTGAGTTTTATTATTGGCTGAAGAGTGATGAAATAAAATTTAAAATCATGTTACGGTAACGTATCGTGTTCGATATTGGTTGACCGAAATTCATTTCGGTCAACAAACCATATGAACGCAAGACGCGATGTGATACAAAGTTACTACAACACTTAGATGTTCATCCAATAAAATCATTAAAAAAACAATATTCGACTATTATAAAAGCAGTGAGATTCCTACAACTGAAGTCATAAGGAAGAAATTGAATACTTAGGGCCATAACGTGAGCTGCTGGGACAAAATTCTTCAGAATTGGATAAAGAAACTAGGATTTAGATTTAAAATGATGATTAAACGTCAAGCGGTCATGAAAAGCAGAGGAATAGTGAAACTGTATTACAAATACTTAGAATAAATAACTAAATATAAACAACAACAACGGCAATTTTTCTATTTGGACGAATCTTAGTATGCTACTCACGACATAATTACGAAAAAGGGGACTGATGGTTCGAGAATGTGTACAACTAACATGCTTGCAAGTAAAGGATGGGTTCCGAAGTTTTTTAAATTATGTGGAAAAAAACTTGTCGACTGCAATGTTGACTATCATGAGAACAATGAAGCTAATATTTTTGAGAAATGGTTTGAAAACACATTGATCCCAAAATTGGATGCGAATAGTGTAACAGTTCTTGACAACTCTTCCCATCATTCGCGACAGCTCCTCTAAGTACCGAATAAAAATTCGAGGAATGATAAAATACAAAGTTTTTTAATGGATAACAATTTTAGACATTACTATGCCAGAATCCAATACATTGGATTCTTGTTTTTTTGAAGTAAGTTGTTGATATAAAATAAGAAAAGGGTTGGAGACAATATGGAAAACACCAGTGTTGATGGAGAAAGTATTCGAGAGATATCCATCAACGGCTACTTGCAGGGAATATTCTTTCAGGAAACTGGAGAGTCATGAACAAAAAATGATCTGACAAGCCATAGCATTGAAGTTTGGCCAGCAAATCCTCATGCCACACACGGTCAAAGGCGTTACAAATATCAAGCCCAACAACTCTTTACTCTCCATGTTTTCGATTGCATTGTTCCGAATATGAATGACATAAGACAAAAGTTTGCGTGTTGATTTTCGTTTCCGAAAGCCATATTGATGATCGCTCAAGATGTTAAAGCCTTTCAAATATTTGAAGATGTGGTGCTTTACGGCATTCTCCATGATTTTTCATCAGTGATAGCGAAGCGACTGATATATGGTTGTTTGGAATAGGCCCTTTTTGGGAATAGGCTGAACGCCAGATTATTGAATTACTGAATATTATAAAATCAATGATATATGGTCGTTCAACTGGTCATTTACTGACTTATGATGTATAAAAATATTGCAACCTGAGCATTTGCCATTTTTTCCCTGTTTCCCTCCCAAAACGTGTAGTCGAAAATATATTGCGGTTCACAGTAAACAATGAAATAAATTTTTTACCGCGTCGTGATCTCATTTTCCTCGTCCCTTTTCGTGAAGTATTTTTTCAGGAAATATCATTTCACTTGCATGAGATATTGTCTATAAAAATATTATTTATTTTGGGGTCCTTGATATTCTGTTCAGATGACGGGGACTGGTTTTTTTCTATAGTACTTGCCTCATGCCGAAGAAGCAAAATAAATTCAATTTAACAATTTCAGAAAGTGGAATAGTGAGAACGATTGAATTACATTCATGAGTAAACGATTGTTTTGTTTTCAGTTCTCTGGCACTAACAATTAGAGCCTCATTTTCCTGCACAACAAAACATCCAGTGCGAGAGAAAAAGGTGGAGATTTAAGCACTTTTTATTTACAAGAAGTATGATTACACCAAATACTCAGCTTTATTTTTACACGCTTTATATTAGCTTCACCTTTATGTATGTATGTATGTTTGTTTGTAACTCTCAAGCTTGGGATCTGTATTGACAGAATTATCGGCACTATTGCTTGATCTCTTCGCGGGCAGATGGCGCTGTACGTAACCTCATTGATATTTCTTAATCTATTTGCGTGCAGATGGCGCTATATGTAACTAAATTATTGATTGATCTGTTTGCGGGCAGATGGCGCTATACGTAACTATCAATTATTGCTTAAGCAATACGCGGGCAGATGTTGCTATACGTAACCTCCTTGATAGGTTGTTCAAAAGAAAATCAAAATGAAAAACATATTTTAGGAATTATAAGTGTTAGCGGAATTTTGTACTACAGATGAAATATTTAAATATTCACAATTACCCGTGATTCAGTACAGAAAAAGATTTGAACGAAACGGAAGATACATTTTAAAATCTAATTCATTTATTTGAAAGCAAAGCAAAATATGGATTCCAACAATGAAAACGTTATTGTGAATTCTACACCTAGAAAATTCGGTTACTTAAATATTAAAAAAAATCGGAAAATTAGAATCAGGGTGATTGATATACACATCAAATCAAAATATTGATTTGGAAATTGAATTATTCACTGAAAAATTATTTTTAGTCCATTAATATTTTGAATGAAACTAACTTCAAATCAAAACATCAAAACTGAATTGTTTTTTGAAATTATTATTGCAAATTTTCTCTTTATTTTGAAACAAATTTTACAACTGTCTGCCCTCTGTTGGAGACTTATTGCATCTCAGTATTACTATAGAATTTGACACCTCAAACTTTATATGTAGTTTGAGAGGAATTTTACATTCGTGCGCCGCCTGTTGAAGATTTATAATACTAGCGACTAGAACTTGAAAAAAAAAATTTTTGACAATAAATCGGACTAAAAAGTGAAAAATAAATATAGTTTCAAAAAAACTAAAAAACACGTTTTTGAAGAACATCGAACTGTTTACTAAGCTTAAAACAATAACGAACGTAAAATACCAGTATTATTGTAAAAAAAGTGTGGGCGCTTTGTGCCTTATTTTTGTATATCAGGCGCCAGTCGCTTTTTTCACGATAATACTAGTATTTTTCGTTCGTTATTGTTCTGAGCTTATTGAAAAATATTTTTAACTTTTTAATTCGTGTTCTTTAAAAGCGTGTTCTTTATTTTTTTAACCATATTTATTCACTTTTATTTTAGGGATGTTGTAACAATGTGAATCATTGGGGACGTTCATACACTACACTTTCACTTTTTATCTTTTACTTTTAAAAAAAATTTGGTAAAGAAATACATATGCGTTAATTGACAGTCTAATTATTATAATTTGCATCTGCTATCATGTGTGAAGTGTAGATAATACCGATAAAATCAACAAGCGATCCGACCGGGCTTCTGAGGGGTAGCAGAGCGTATACTACTCTGTCAAAAACAAAATGCCAGCATTTTTTCCAATCCTCGAATCTGTTCTGATATGCACTTTATGGTATGTCCTTGAGCTTTCTCAGCGATTCGATTTTTATCTCCTCAATCGTCATAAAACGCCATTTTTTCATGGGTCTCTTCAATCATAGAAATAGAAAAAAGTCGCAGGAGGGCAAATCTGGTGAATATAGTGGCTGAGGCATGACTACAGTGTTGTTTTGGGCCAAGAAATTACGAACAAACAATGATGAGTGATGCTTAAGCCATGAATTGTTTTTCTTTGTATTTAGATTCAGTGAAAAGTCACAATTCAAAAGTCGATTGTTGAAAGTGGAAGTGGAAGAAATGAATCTATATTGTTCAGAAACTCATCAACTCCAAATTAAATCAAATATCAGAATATCCTGTCAGAAATTTAAAGTTTCCATAAGTTTAACAGGCTATAATTTTGAATTTTGTAATAGATTGATTCCTTTACTATTATTATTAGTATACAACTCATCAAAACATTCCTCCCAATTAGCAATATTAGTATTATACTCGAAATGATGTGGTAACTTTGGTCTTCCTATGACCATGTTTTCTGAGAGGAGAGCGGTAAATTCCCAGGTAAGCATCGCGTACACACCAGTATGTCTTGGAAAGTGATGTTGTGCGTTGTGATTTTAAGAAGGAAGTGTTTTATGTATCTGTAGGCAGTGCAATTCTTTACCATAAGAAACAGATTTTACAAGACTGGAGTCTTACATAGTTGAAAGATGTTTTCAAGGGTAAGTATTTTAATTGAATAAAATTGCTTCATAATTTTCACACATGCATTATTACATTTGCCGGCATCTGCAAGTGTATATCAATTTGAACTGAAAAACCCTTCACATTGATTCAAATTCGCCAATCTCTTGTTTTGAACATATCTTTCATCTTGTTTCAAATAAGTGCATTTTCTCTGAATAAAATTTGATTTTTCCTTGAACCGAATTGATTTTGTATTGAATGAGAGAGGTACTTATAGTTTCGACAATAATTTATAATGGAATGGAATAATAATAAATGGAAAATATAAAAAATTTGCCCGATTTTCAAAGCTGGTGCCATAAACAATATCCAAAACTACCGACCTATAATCTTGTTATCAAACTTCGCAAAGGCTTTTGAGATGTGCTTGTATAACAGAATCTTTCCTGATGTTAAGAATTCAATTTCAAACAATCAACACGGTTTCTTAAGCAAAAGATTAACAATAACTAACTCAATGTGCTTCACACAATCAGTAAGTAATGCACTCAATAATAACCTACAAGTAGATACTGTCTACGCAGATTTCTCGAAGGCGTTTGACAAGTTTGATCATAACATTCTCATCGATAAACTTCACCAATATGGATTCGACTCCCAACTCTTGAACCTTTTCCGCTCATACTTAACTGAACGTATCCTATTCGTAGATTATAGGGGTCACAAGTCGTTCCAATTTATTGCAACGAGAGGTGCCCCTCAAGGAAGCAATTTAGCACCTCTTTTATTCTCACTCCTCATTAACGACATAGGAAACACTCTCTTTAGCAATTTCTTACTCTTTGCAGATGATTTGAAAATCTTTCGGCCCATTACATCTCAGGAGGACTGCTTATTCTTACAAAAAGACCTTGACTTTTTGTACATTTGGTGTACCGAAAATAATGTTTCCCTCAATGCAAACAAATGTAAATACACAAAATACACCCTTAAACATAATGTTATTTCTCATGACTACTGCATAAATAACACACCTCTCATCACTCATCGAAGGGATTTTGGTGTCACATTTGACCCTAAACTGAGTTTCTCCATCCACTATGCTCAGCCAAATGGATGTTAGGGCTCATTTATCGGGAGACCCATCATGCATAAACACATAT
>WOGN01011268.1:0-10082 GCA_015342105.1 Leptinotarsa texana | reverse complement strand
GTTTTCAGCTCCTGGCGAGACGAATATCGTCAGAAAAGAGGAGGAAAAACGGATAAAATATCGAGATTTTCTCTTCGAACTCCGCAGACTCTGTCAAGATGGTTGTTCTGATTAGTGGAATGATGTCTACTCTCGAATCTTAAAATCATACCGGCTTGCCGCACTAAGGCAGAAATCTTTGCCGCACAGATGCAGAAGGCTGTCATTCTTGGCTTACTGCGTTTGCTCAGGGCACATGATTCTCGGACCCAATGATCACTTTCCCCACAGTGTGGGGAGTGGTCATTGGTTGATAATGCTGGTGTGCCCTTCCGAATGTATCGGGGCTTCGGGAAATAGGGCCTGACCAGTGCACACAATAATAATAATATGCTTTATTATTATAAGACGTATTCTTGTGTAGTACATACTTTAAAAAATACAATACATACCAACTGAAATAAAAATAAAAATATAAATAGTACATGGGTACAAACCATGTTAAAATGAAGAATATGAGAGATATGTATATATAAAAGAGTAAAAGTCAAGTTTATAAAAGAGTAAACATAAAAAGTAACAACTTAAGAGCTCCTTAATCAATAAAGATAAAAAACATTTTCCGTGAAAGTATCTCTAGAAGAGAGACAAATCTCCAACTTTTATTCGATGTTCCAGACTATCAAGGTTGCAAATGATGTTCGCGTCTCCAGTCAGGCGGATGGCTCTTCTATGGATGAAGTCCAACAGCTTCAGGGTATACTTAGAGGTGGAGCTCCATACATGAGAATATACTCTAAATAAGGTCTGATCTGAGCTTTACTGAGCATCAAAAGTTGTTGAGGTGTGTACCTACAGTTTTCTGCTTCAAAACAGTGTTCCAAGCTCTTGAGAAGCGGGTTTTGCAATTCCAGCGACATGATTGTGCCAAGACATTTAACCCGCCCCAACAAACTTATCGAAACAGAAAGTGGAATTGTTTGACCTGATATTTTTACATCCGGTTCAGAGATATTTACCTTGTAGTTACTTTCACCCCAATTCGAAATTCTAGATCCTCATTAAGATATGCAACCTTCTGCTGCCAGTGAATAAGATGTGCATCCGCTACCGATGTCCTGGAATCCAAATGGAATGACGAAACAAATGTGCTGTCGTCAGCAAAGCAAACATAATAAATTGGAATTATCGCATCGATATGTGATAAAAAAAGATGAAACATGGATCCATCACTCCACTCCGGAATCAAAACGATCGTCATCTAAGTGGAGAGCAACTGGTCAACCTCGTCCAAAGCACCAGAAAGCACAACAATCGGCTGGAAAGTTTATGGCCTAGGTATTTTAAGATGTACGTGGTGTATCGACTATCTTGAGAAGGAAAATACCATCAAGTCAATCAAAACAATGGCAAAACTACATGAATTGAACTTCGAATTGCTCCCACATCCACCGTACTCACCAGATTTGGCTCCCAGCGACTACTGGTTTTTAGCAGACCTCAAAATATGCTCACCGGTAAGAAATTTCGCTCCAATGGAGATGTTATTGCTGAAACTGAGGCCTATTTTGAGGTGGTATTGGAATGTTAGAGCGGCGCTAGAATGATTGTGTGGCTCTTGATGGAGAGTACCTTGATGAATAAAACCAATTTTGAAAATGTGTTATGTCAAAAAACTTAGTTTCAAATTTTAAAATTCAGAAATAATATGAAATATGATTTCCAATTTATGTTTATTTTAATTGAATTTTTTATTTTAATTGATTCATTTTTTTGTTGAAAACGTTACCTTTATAACTCAACTGTTTTATCGTTATTATGCATTGGGAAATACTATGTATTATTTATCACGATGGATTGATAGTATTAAATTAGCAGAAACAAAATTTCTTTCACACAACACTTAAATGTTTCCACCATTGACATATTATGGTTTCTGATACACCATAATGTAAGAACTGAATTTTTAAACTTTTACTGCCGGAAGTAAAAAACGAACTTTGATTACCCAGGGTCCAATGGATACCATGTTTTGTCGATCTTTGTAGTTTCTTATTTTCCATTAAAGTTGTCCCCATGTTATAAATTTCTATGACTTCATGGATTAGATGCGTGTAATGGTGGCGGGAGATGTGGAGCATATTTTTTTTCAATTGTATCTTGGCCTTCTTGTTGTACGAGTTTAGCGACTGCAGATTTTCAAAACTGACGGCAAAACCTTTCATGTTTCTTTAAATGGGTTCTCAGATTCCTTATTAGTAATACCGACGTACAGTAACACGCAGGAGCACGGAATATTTACGATATGTACATTCCACATTTGAACAGATAACACCAGAACAGAACACTGTGTCCTGACGCATGTTTTGCTAACTAATTTATCATCAGAGTGTTTCAGTTTAAATCTGTTTGAAATCTGTTTTTCCGTTAATCAGCTGTCGCCCCATACGAACGACAACTCTCAGAAGTTGAGAAACTTGTGCGAGCTAAGGACTAACGAGGTCTTACCTCATTTATATATTCATTTTACTCCAAAGGTTTCACTTTTACGTATTAAAAATGAGAACTTAGTGGAATGAAAAACGAATCACTCATTCATTTGTGAGAAAAGAAATAAGCCATAGATTAAATTATAAATATCATAGTAGCTATTTAAATTTTCTTCGTTTTGAAATCTGTTTAAAATAAGTTTTTCCGTTAATCAAATGTGCCTCCTTTACCAACGTCAACTCTGCGAGCTATGGATTAATGAAGTCTTACAGTTTAACGTGCGATTTTTAGAACGGGTTGAACGTTACGCAGTGAAAATCGATCGTCCAGTCGCAGGGCTTGACCCATCTATCCACAAACCACTCAAGCTAACCAATCCGCTACAGTGTCTCCATTCCTGCATTCAAATATAGTTTTTGGGAATACAAGGATGGGATTACTAGAAACTTTTCTCAATTTTTTTCAGGATCATTTCGAAATTAAGATAATCTCCAATGACTAATATATTTCTAATCCCCATCTTCGGTGCTTCAGCTTGTCGTTGTGGTGGGACTGCACTTGGGGAAATGACAAACCTAAAAGTTACATCGAGACTGGTTTGGAAATGCTTTGAAAAACTGAGAAAAAACTGACGGACAGGAATAAGTTGACTATATACTGGGTGCCAGGATACTCAGGCATTGCAGGCAACAAAAGAGCTGATCATCAACTCTTTTTATAGGCCGTGAACCAACTGCGGGGGTACAAAGTCTTTGGTACGGAACCAGATCGAAAAATTGATGTACTAGAAACAGAGATATTACTGGGTAAACGTACCAGAGACCACACACGGGAAAACCTTCATAAAAGGGTCATTCGAGAAGAGGACTGAATCAAATTCGGCTCAGAACAATTACAGGATTACTCACTGGAATTGTCCATTGAGAGGATTTTGGAACAAATTAGGGCTGTACAAAGGAAACCTCAACTGCAGGCAATGCAACAAACAGACAACCTGAATTATGTCCAGAAGAATATGTCCAGAAGATTGTTGGAATGGGTGTCGTGAAAAAGAAAGGAAAACACGCAATAAGTCCACGCCTGTTCTCCATGTCCATGTAGTGTTCACCGGAGACTAAGGAGAAATGGACAAATCAGATGGCTAACGAGTAATACAAAAACATATATTTCCATTACACTCATTACACATGCTCTGCTAAACTTTCATGATGAAAAATACTCACTTGTAGCACTGGATGATATTGTCGTTGTTGTAATGTATTTCTTCGTTCAATCCAGAATCGTCTGCAGCCCGAAATACCACCGAGTCATAAAAATTTATACCTTCCTCCCTGAGTCTTTGATAATTCGGGAAATCGGACACTTCAATATATAACGACGATTTTTCCCTTGTCAATTTACCGTAACGAATTCCCTGTTTCTTCAAACACAGATCCAGTTCTTCATTCCGAATGCACCAAGGGATATCTTTGAAACTGACCGTTTTTTTATATTGCCCGGAATATAAAGGAACAACTTGAACAGGTTTTCCGAACAATTTCGCCAAATTGAGTTTGAGGATGTTTTCTACGTGAGTATCGTTCAAGAGGTTGAGGATTAATCCATATTCTGTTTCAACTGTATTGACTATATTTAGGTTTGGTATTGCTTCTTTCAGTTTGTCAGGAGCGACAGTTGGTGGCAACCCTTCTTCGCAAGATGTTACGTAAAGAGTGACGTATCCATCGGAATTTTTGGTAGGTTTTGATTTTCCTTTATTCTTTTTAGACTTTTTTGATGCAACTTGCTTCGACTCTTGATTTTTCAAAACCTAAAAAACAACTGAACGATCTCCATCTATCTGCAAATATTTTATTATAAATTGTGACAGTTGAAAAAAATGCAAAACCATTTAAGAATAGTTGAAGAAGTCACACTTTCATAATGGCACCTCAACAAGACATTTAAAAAAATACCCTCCTCTCAAAATGAACAGCAACAAGATGGTGTATTCCGTCTATTCATATTCTGTTAGCTAACAACTGAATGATACACGTGCTCATGAAATGATTGGTAACAGAGGTCCCATTCGTTGGCGATCCGATTCTCTTGATTTAACACCATTAGATTTCTTCGAATGAGGTTATTTAGTTTATCTAGACTGTATGCGAGACATTGAGATACCATAGTGTAACATTAAGATTAGTCTACAAGAGCCGTGAAGAACCAAGAGGACGGAGGGATAGATATACTGGGAGTCATTCATAAGCAAAGAAAAAACTAAATATTACTGGAGTTTTTTTCCAATATCAAAATCGTTATTTCAACACCTCGACACGTGTTTCGATCATCAAGTGATCGTCTTCAAGAGGAAGATCTTCCTCTTGAAGATGATCACTTGGTGATCGAAACACGTGTCGAGGTGTTGAAATAACGGTTTAGCGTTGTTGAAATAACGGTTTGGTGTTGGGAAAAAACTCCACTAGTATTCAATACTACACCAAAAGTTCCAAACAGTGCATCACAAATGAAAAAACTGATGAATGTAACGAAGATTGTGTAATTATTTGGATCGATAACATCAAAAGCATACTGGAAAAATATACTTGGGAATCAGTGGACACAGTTAATTTAGAGGACATGCTCGTCATGTTTTATGCGAATCTGAGGTAATGGTTGACTGGAGAAAAGTAAATAATCGAGAGTCGAAACTATTTCCAGAAAAGGATCTGTTCAATTTGTCCAGGGACTTAGACAGGTCTGAGGTAAGGTATTGTATTGGTATTGTAAGTGTGTCCAGAAGATTTGGATAATTTTATGAATTAGAATCGTCACACCCGCTATGACCTAATAGGCCTGTGAGAAAACTCGTAAGATGCAATGAAACTTGTGCGCAATAAAGTGGTGCATACATCAAAACGTGTTTTGTAAAGTTTCTGGAGTGTTTTTTAATTGTGCACATAAACATTCAATGAAAAATAACTTTTTACCGCAAATATTAAGAAACTATATCACAGACTTAATAGACTTAAATCGACTGTATAATTTTTACTGTTGCCACTAGGCCAAAAGATTATTTTCATTCATAAAATTCTAAGACTTCCTGCATATACCCTCCCAATTCTGTGAAGTTTGGTAAAGTAAATAGCTGCAAAAGCTGGTAGAGTAGATTACTGCAAATTATACAAATACTCACTACTTGGTTTTCTGAACTAGAACTTTCGTTAGTGTCTGATGAAGATTTTTTTGGTTCCAAAGATGTTTCACAATTATCCATTTTGCATTGAGAATTTCAATCTAAAACAAAGAGAAATTGTGACTGACTATTCATTGACATTTATATAGATTCGTTTTAGTTTTTATACTCGAGTCGATGAAGTACCTACTTCATTACATCTTCTCAATTTTTTTAAATTATTTTTATTGCATTTAAGGTACAATTTTTATATTTTCTTGTAGTCACTATCAGTGAGTACAAGTGAAAAAGTACCAAGTGATCAGAATTAGTAATAATAGTCACATCTTACCCTTCTTCTAACAGTATAGACGCCTTTTTGTTCAATTTTTCTGTAAGAGTTCTGAAAAAACTAACCTTACTTTTTCAAAATGTTTAAATGCTGCGTAAAAGGTGAGATAAATATTCAAGGCAGAAAGTCAATGGGATTAAAAAAATCACTGAATGATTAAATTAAATATAAGCCGGTTAAGTGCTCGCACGAAAAAATTGGTGACTTCAAACCAGAAAAAAAGAATTTTATTTTACACACCTTGCCCCGAAACAAACTTCAAACAATTCATTTCTATAAACAGAATTGTGAAAAAAAGAATATTTTTCTCAGGAAATGCCTTTAAAAAAATTAGTTTCATACTAGTTTTATGTGTAGGTATTTGTATGTGATGATCAAGGATATGTATATAAAATAAGAATACTCCAAATAGTCCAAATGTTTGAATTAAAAGCCTAAGAACAATGATACTATATTTTTCGTTTCACCTCAAGATTTCATGTATTTCAAAACTCTAAGAGAGAGAAGAAATTTTGAGAAAGAAGTTGATACAGGCTTTTAATTTCTCATTTTTTTACTTGAACACAATATCTCCAGTATTTTTCGTTAGAGAAGCGATGTACTTTCTGTTTAAAACATCTGTTTTTCTGTTAACCAGCTGTCACAACCCTCAGAAAAACGAGGTCTTAACTTTTAACGTGTGATTACTAACTCTTTAACGATAAAGATCGAAAGTATCGCTTACTATTAATGTTGTTGATGAAAATGAAGTGGAAATAGTATTCTGAAAGAAACACTAAAAGGAAAATGAATTGGATAAAAATTTAAATGAAGAGTATGAATTGAGGAAATGTATGCATATCATGTAGAACGTAACTCTATCAACTTTTAGAATGGCGATTTTTTGGGAACGCTAATTCCTAGGAGACACATTGACAATTGTATGAATGATATCACATTTTTCGAAAAAAAAATATAAAAAAATGTTAATGTTCACTTTTGACCTCAAACAATTTTTCTTCAAGACCATTTCCGAAATTTCCCCTGTCTAGATGTTTCGTTTCAGCTCTTAAGATCCATCAACTTGTGCTTCTAAAGTCACGGAAGTTATTCTACCATCCATGGATGCACATATTCCTTTTTCAATGAAACGACCTGCCAACGGCAAACCTTGGTTCAACAAAAATTGCGAGCAACAAGCTGTCGCCTCCAAAAATCTCGCCTACCGGCAGTGGCGCAAAATTCCAGTGCCGAAAACCGAACTAGGTTTATTAATGCTCGCAACAGCTGCAAACTTAGGATAAACGAAAGTAGTAAACTTCACAATCAGGGATAAACTGCTTGCCAATTCCAACGGGTCTAGATCCTTCTGGTCGGTAGCTGAAGCTGTTAATCAGAACTTTACAAAATCCACAATTCCACCACTAACACAAGCGGATGGTTCAATTGCAACAACAGTCATAGAAAAAGCAAATCTACTAGCTGCCCAATTTGCGTCCCACTCCAGAGTCGATTTACAGAGAAAAGCACCACCTAATATTCCAAAATGCCGGAAATTACTTCTCGACAGCGTCTAGTCAGGCAAATTTTGAAACAGATCGATATCAACAAGGCGTCTGGTTCTGATAAAGTGCCGCAAATGAACTCGCACCAGTATTTTGTGGACTTTTCAACCTGTCTTACAAGAAAGGGGTTTTTTCCTTCTTGTTGGCAGATTGCTCGCGTTCAGCCTATTTCCAAAAAGGGCAGCAAGAAAACTTTTCCAAGTAACTATAAACCAGTCGCTTTGCTATCAGTATTATCAAAAATCATGGAAAAAGCCGTAGACCACTATATCATCAAGTATTTGGAAGGCTTCAACATCAGTATGGCTTCCGGAAAGAAAGATCAACAGGCGACTTTTTATCGTATGTCAACATGGAGAGTCAAAAGTTGATATTTTTATAGCCTTTGACCGTGTGTGGATTGAGGATTTTCTGGCCAAACGTCGATGCTATAGCTCCGTCACACTGGAACCTCCTTTGAAAAAATCTACCTTTTTTAGCCTACTTTACTTACTAACGAAACTAATAAATGTAGTAATGTTCATTTTTTTTAGTCTTATCGGTTACTGAGAAAGCACTATTGATATTATTCAAACTACGAAATACAAGTAATAATGCGCTAAAAAGTTTTGAAATAGGTTCTAAATGGATTGTAGTTCATTGTAGTAACAAACAAAATATTACTATATTTTGATGCTATATAAAGCTCAGATCAGATCTTCATTAGAGTTTTGTTCTCAAGTATGGAGCTTTACCCCCAAACATACCCTGAAGTAGCTGGATTCCATCCAGAAAAAAGCCATCCGCTTACACGTGCAACCTTGATAGCCTGGAATATAAAAGAAATGTTGGAGATTTGTCTCTCTTCTTCATATACTTTCACGGGAAGTGATTTGGCGTTTATGTGGAATAAACTTTTTGAGAAAGTTATTCCAAATGGATTTGATCTTCAGCGACTCAAATCTAATGTGAATCGCTACTTTCGCACAGACACCGCTCTGAGAGCGCCTAGAGCGCCTTAGTATTTCCCTATAGTGCTTGTGTTTTGCCCCTCAAAATAACACAGTGATGATCAGGTAATTTGACTGTTTTGATGATCCCATTGTGATTACAAAATTCTACTCTGAACCTCCCTCAAATACTGAACTACTTCTGAAAAAAATCTCTCGAAACCTTTTTCTCGGACCAAACACCATCGACACGAAGTGAAACCTGATATTCCGAAAAATTCATTGTATTTGTTCAGTCACCAGTAATGAATCACTTCCAAATGTGATTATTATTCGAATCATCACAGCCTTTTCCACTTTGTAGCACTCTTTCGGGCTGCCATTATGCAGAGTGGCTCACCCACTGAAGGGATCATCCAGACAAATCCCAGAGAGAATGCATTCAGTTGTGGACGTATTTTGAATGAAAACTTTTCATCGAATGAAACAAGTGATCTTCTCAAAGTATTACAGGAGGCTTCGGCAGAAACTTTTTTCCAGGTAAAAACGTTTTGTTCACTGTTACTACTACTTGATTATTGCATGTGCATGTAGTGAGCTCCATAGGTTTTTGGACAATATGTAGATGAATCATTTGTTACGATACCAAACTCCTGAAAAAATTTATTTGGTAACATGTTTACGTAGAATTTATTTTAAGAAATTATAAACAAATTTCGAAAGCAGTGTCGTCAGGACTGCCAGTGACTGATTTTACATAGAACTTACATCGAAAGTTTTTTTTTCAGCGTTCTATTGAACTGGATGTAACTGACAAATTATAATAATGGGATGTCGCTTTTCTTCCTCTGGGTGAAGCGATCTAGCTTATGGCTTGGTCATTACGCAACTCTGAGAGAGGGGAAAATTAGCAACCGATACATTTTCAATGATTTAAAAGCACTGTTGATAAAGCTACTGTGTTAGCGAAACATGTTATATTTTTTTCTATTAAATTTTCGGCTTTCAAAAATGCCATTAGGTTACTCAACATTTGTCTATCATCACATAGAATTTCATTCATTGCCCCAGTTATATTATATTGTCTCCTGGTTTCTTCATATTGTGGACATTCTACAAGTATATGTTGTACCGTTAGTACTGTTTGGCATGTAGTACATAGGGGTTGTTGTTCTCATAGGAGCAAGTAAAGGTGTGTTATTTTTGTATGGCCGATTCGCAGACGCGTGAGAACAACTTGTTCTTTCCTGGTCAATTTCAGTGGTGAGATTCGCTTATTCACACTTGGTTTCGAGCATTTCAGTTTCGCATCAGTTTAATTCCAAAGAGTTGGTTTTATTAAAATTCTTCACTAAGTGGAGTGGTACATTTTCATATTCGTTAGAGTTAGCAATCATTCTACCTGCCTTATTCATATCCTCGTTGTTCTTTATGCCACAATGACTAGGCACCCACATGAAGCTGACAGTTCTACCGTTTTCCTTCATAATTTGAATTCTGTTAAGAATAATCCTCACAAGGCGGTCAAGAGTAAATTTATTATGGAATAATCTTATGGAACTCAATGAGTCGGTACAAATTAGGAAATGAGTTTCGTTTCGTGCGAATTCACAGAGTAATAAAGACAGGTATAT
>WOGN01011267.1:0-10084 GCA_015342105.1 Leptinotarsa texana | reverse complement strand
GGAGTGAACATGTCGCTCTCTAGCCGTTGAACGGTTATTGCTGTGACGTCACACCACGACTAACTTGGTGGGCTCGCACCGATGGAACATTCATTACACACACACACACACACACACTCACCCACACCAATCAATATAATTACATCACTACGTCACACACACACACAAAATCTCATATGAAAAAAAATCCAAACGATTCATGCACCAAACCCTTCAAGGTCACATCGCCTTGGTGTTACGAAACAACAACAAAAAAGCAATTAATACGTCATAGTGGTGGGGGAAGGCCCAGAACCGGCTGTAATCTGCTACTTTCATCGGATCCAGCAGTGAGATTTTTGATCTGTTCATAAATCTTACCCGAGTAAATATCTTTGAAGTATTGAGCTGAATGTTTCACATTTGGGTCTTCCGCGTCGTTTCATATTGATAACTGTTCAATTATGTGTATGAAAAACAATTTTGAAAAATACTCACTCACCTATAGATTTTAACGTAATTATTGATTAGACAATATTGAAACGAAGAACATTATAAATTGACTTACCATACTTACATTTATAATATTGAATTATCTAATAGCCGTATATAATCTAAAAGAAACAAAAAATATTTGTTTTATTCCAACAATTCCTTCTCTTTTTTCATGATAAATTGCCGTCATCTACTAGTTTTCTAGATATGAGGTTTGAAGTTACTGCAAGTGTGTTTACCACATCCAAAAATTGGTAAAAAAAATCTGTTTAAAATCTGTTTTTCCGCTGTCGTCCCCATACTAACGGCAACTCTCAGAAGTTGAAAAACTTGTGCGAGCTGAGGACTAACGAGGTCTTAGCTTTTTACGTGTGATTTCTAACATGACACCTAACACGGTAAGGCTCACAAATTGCTCTAAATGCAATAAAAATTTGTAGGGGGTATCATAATTGATGGCTTTCATTTCAATGGGAGTATGGGTTTATTTTCTGCCCGACAAAATATTTTGACATCAGGGTGTTTTTAAATACGCTGGACTGAATACATTTCAAGAAAAAAAATCCCTTTCGAAGAATAATCGAAAGAGTTATGGATTTTTCTTTGAAACTTATTTTATTCGGGGTGGGGATTGATTAACTGCCCGACGAAATATTTTGACATAAGAGTGTTTTTAAATACGCTGGTCTGAATACATTTCAAGAAAAAAATCGCTTCCGAAGAATAATTGAAAGAGTTATGGATTTTTCTTTGAAACTTACTAAATTCGGGGTGGGGGTTGATTTTCTGCCCGACAAAATATTTTGACATCGGGGCCTTGTCAAGTACGCTAAATTGAATAAATTTCAAGATAAACATTCCCTTCCGAAGAATAATCGAAAGAGTCATGGATTTTTCTTTGAAAATTATTTAATTCGCGGTGGGGATTGATTTTCTGCCCGACAAAATATTTTGGCATATGGGTCTTCTCAAGTACGCTAAAATCAATACATTCACAGAAAAAAAATCGCAATCCAAACAATATATGAAAGAGTTCCGGATTTTTCTTTTAAACTTATTTAATTCGGGGTGGGAGTTGATTTTCCGCCTGACAAAATATTTTGGCATAAGTGTCTTATTCTGTATACTGAATTGAATGCATTTCAAAAAAAATCTCCATCCATGAAATATTTTAATAAGTTATGGATATATCCTCGACAATTTTTGATATGGAGGATTTATTGTTATACTTGTTTTTAATCGCATATACATTTCAGGTTATTCAGTGAATTCATGTCTGGCCACTAATTTGGTCCGTATTTTGGGAGCCGCTGATTATCGGATCTCCCGCTTCGCATCGACAAATCAATGGCTAGAACTCGTGGCTGCTTTCACATTGATTTCGATCTGCTACTACCAAAAAACAATAATTTTTAGAATTTTTGTCTTTGTGTTCACTTACCTCAAAAACAGCCCAACCGATTTGATAGCGGTTTTCACTGTTATATTTTAGAAATATTCAATCAACATTCAAGTTTTGATTCATTTCAGTCGGTTTATCAATAAAAAAATTGTGTCAATTCACATCAGACATAAAATACAATAAAGCACTGTTCAGTTGATTTGATTAAAATTTTGGGAATCGATTTTCTCATGAATCACAGACTGGCAAATACATGAGAACGTTTTGCTGTTACACAATCTCAAAATACTCAAAGTCCACGCCAACAAAGTTGCAAGGGACATCTCGTTTGAAAATATATTTTATTTACTTGGTAGTGCTTATTCCAAATCATTTTATAATTTTATTCGAATTTTTTGTTTCGTGAAACATTTTACAGAAGCAAATAAAAATACTTACATTAGCGAAAACTGCACTGGAAATAACTGCCAGATTTCTCAAACAGTTATTGTTTTCCGAATCAAACGCCTTTACATAAATGAATATTTTTGTCTTCATTTGCATGCAATTAGAAGGGCCAGACCGAATAAATAAAAACACAAAGAGCTGGTTCAGTGGTCGCTAATTAAATCTGCCGAAAATGCATTAAAAAGGAGTATATCTTATACCGTATCTCCAGAAGTTCGCGTTATGGGATATTCTAATGTTTAGCCAGCATAATTGGGCATAATGACGTGTTAAATTCTACACCATTAGGTAGTATCAGGAGGTTTTGCGGAAATTGAATCATTAGTTGAGTCATAAAAACCTACAAATGGTCGGGTTGTCGTTGAAAGACCATCGGGACATTCCAGAAACGTTTTAAAACGTAGGTGTATGAAATATACACAAAAATACTTTTTCCGTGGCATTTACTCAAGAAGGTATTCCATAATTTTCAATTCTGTTTGTGGGATTCAATTGTTCAAGGCTGGTTCTTTTTTTCTAGCATTCTATCGACTCTCAGCCCTAAATATTTATCTCGGTACAAACAGCTTATATTTTTTAGAAAATTTACGGTGGAATTTACAGGGTTTCTAACGATAGCTTTAAAATAGGCACTATTTACCATCACCAGAACAGCAACACTCTTCTCAACGCGCGTTTCACGAAGTAAATTGACGTCTTCAGGAGCTGGAGTATACTACATGAGAAAAGTGTTGCAATTCTGTACTTTTTTGGATTTATTCTACTCCAGGGTTTCCAGTTCTTATATTCAAATAACTCGCACTTCAATATGTTTTCTATTGAGGTGTATTGGCTCGTGTATAGGTACTACTTGAAAATATTCATAAAGTGATGTTCGATTCGAAGATATAAATCATTGCAGAGTATATACATTTGGAAAAAACGGAAATTTCATTCTACAAGGACGACGATGTCCAATTGAAAGAGTTCTCAGAAAAAAGATCAATGTGTATTGTTAGTTATATTTCGAAGCGATAGTTTGCAGCGCTAAAGCTTCAATTTTACTTTTATTACATTCAGTTCCCTCGGCGGAATTAGGCAGCCTGGGTTAGTCGAACACTTCGCCTGAAAGTATCTGTAGACAGGAGACTTGGCTACAGAGCAGTTAAAGGGTTTACTAACTTGAGCGGAGATCTATATAAGTGAGCTATAAGGTGTAGTATGAGATTTGAGGGTTAAAACTTGGGTAGTTTACAACTTCCCAATTTTAAATAGTGAACAAACATATGCTTTCCTAGCAGGAGTCAGGATTAGAGAAAACAAATTCGGGCTAGTAATACGTGGTTGAATAGAGCTTGTAGTACCAAACGTTTGATCAGCTAGTGCGGCAGACATCAGTGCGTTGACTGCAAAAACGAAGATTATATTTCGAAGTCTCAGTAATGACTGACTGACGAACTCCATGTTCACTCGTGATTATAATTTTAGAGGGTAGTAAGGGTGCGTTGAAAATTGTGGTAAAATGCCCATGCGAAAACTCACATCTAATTGGTCCGCACTTTTGCTAGATTGTTCTGATTTGTCTGTTATTGACAGGTATTCTACGGATTTCTTCGCACCGAAGAGAACTGCTTCGAAGAAAAAATACTGACACAAGTGTATTATGTCTGAGGAAAAATACTTTGCAGATAAAGAAGAACTTGATGAATGAATGAATATTTTTAAGAAAAATTAAATTCAGTTTAATTTTTTGACCACACCTCTTATACTCATTTAGCAAATGTTAAAAAGAACTAATATGATGTTCGGAGGGAAAAATTAAGGGTAGATTTGGTTGTAACAATCACAGTAATTCGAGAAACTATATATGTCTAAACTATCCATATCATACAGTTAAAAACACTTAATTTCAGAAGTAATTGCTCAAAGGCACTGGCACTTACTATATAATCACACTATAATTTTTGAAAACGGGTTATTTGATAACTGCCGACACTATATCCTTAAATGTCTGAAGCGATCATCAATCGGGCTTTCGGAAGTAAAACTCAACAGGCACCGACCTTCTATTATAAATCACCCATGCTTGAAATACCGCAATAGAGAAACATAGAGTGTCAAGTGCTGTTAAGCTTGATATTTTTAAGGCCTTTGACGACCGTGTGTGGGGGGTACGAGGGTTTGCTGGCCAAACTTCGTTGTTATGGCTTGTCGTTCTCTGCAAGATTTGTCGATGGATATCTCTCTAAACTTTCAACATCTACGATGGTGTTTCACAGGGAACAAATACCAACCCTCTTTTTATTGTATAATAAAGAATTATTGAAAAAAAAACAAGAAAACAATGTATTGCTTTGCTGACGACTGCACACTTGTCTCTTCATTCCATTTGATAAGAATCTAGAGGTAATTTCGAATTAGGGTGAAAGTAATCAGCTTCAATTCAATACCACGAAAACCTAGGCATCAGTTTTCTTCAAAAAGGTAAATGTCTTTCAGGACAGATAATTCCGGTTTCTGCTTCGATAAGTTTGTTGGGGGTTAAAATGGACACCAACATGTCTTAGCACAATCATGTCGCTTGAATTGCAAGAGCTTCTTCTCAAAAACATTGTTCCGAACCGCCTCAGCAACTTTCGACTGTCTATGAAGCACAGATCAGACCTCCTTTGGAGTATTGATTTCAGATATAGATCCCCGCCCCAAAGCGTATCTTGAAGTTGCTGGAGACACAAACATCACTTGCAACTTTGATAGTCTGGAACATCGAAATAAGGTGGGAGATTTGCCTCTCTTTCATAAATACTTTCACAGGAGGTGTTCTAGTGACTTGTCACATTTGATTCCACCAGAAGCGGTACATATCAGAAATACGACTGTGACTGCTCATCGTTTTGAGGTTTTACTCTATAAACCTCTAACTTCACTCTTTGAAAACTCTTTCCTTTAGAGAACTGCGTTTATGTTGAATAAACTTCCTGAACCCGTTTTTCCAAATTAATTTAATCTCCAGCGATTCAAATCCAACGTGAATCAATTCTTTCGCTTAGGTACCGCTCTTAGAGTGCCTTTTGGATTTTCCTATAGTGCGTGTGTCGCCTTTGTTCGCCCTTATAAGAAAAGGCACCAATAGAAAACATGCTTGAGATAATTGTATATATCAATGATCGCAAGGTGTTCGGTCCTGTTTTTCATTTCCTTAGTTCTTTCATTATGATATAAATTGATTTGAAATCTCTGAAAGAATCTATAAAAAATTAAAAAGATTAGCTGAAAAATAACAATTATATTTAGCAAAGAACTGAAATTACAATGAAATAAAATACGAACGACAATCAAAAAATTGAAACAAAAATTAAAATATTCTAAGACGAGTTATTTCACGACGTTTCGATTGTTAGTATCCTCATTTTTTTTGCTCAATATAATTGTTATTTTTTTTATTTTTCATTTATTTTTTCAAGGATTTCAAATCAATTTATATCATGGAATGGAAGTCCGAACTAATAAAATACACATACAGTAAAGATAAAGTTTTTGAGGGGATTTGAACTCCACATATCTTGTCGTAAAATCCTCTTTTGCCAAATTCATAGAATTTCAGTTCTTTTTTTCGAAATGAAAGGTACTCGCAGTGAGTTAATTGTATATTGATATATCTACACATGGCAGTATCAAAGAAACTTCCAATATGAATAAGCAATAAACATTGAACATTTTCACTGAGCTAATCAATCGAGTAACATTTTTTTTATCAGTGATTAACAGATAACAGTTTTTGATATATATGCAAACAAAATTCAGAAGAAGGGGGTAGACGCAGCTAGTTGTGCCCAAGCATCCTCTTTTTTGATTCGTTGTAATAAGTATGACGAGAAATCTATTTTTTTAGTAAACTCAATAACACTGAGCGTGACTGAGCCATGAATATACTTCATGTATTGACAACAAATGGATCGTTTCGAAGGTGCTTAGAAATGCCAAAAAAAATCATAATATGGAATACCTACAAAACAGGAAGCCCAATTTACCAAATTGTGATGTCATCGTACATGCTCCTGATTCATGCATAGTGAGAGGACGGGCGAATCAATGTAAATCACTAGTTCATTTTTGGAAATCGAAATAATTGTCAGTTTTATATTCTGTTAAAACATGCAAACGATAAATATGATTTCAAAAAAAAAATAATCAAAACTTAATCAGTACCAAAAAATGTTAAAAATTGTCATTCACCATTCCCTTCTTGATAATAATGAAATATGTCTACATATTCACTTTTCACATTGTGATATGTTCCTAGGGATTATAATTGGAAGCACATCCTACTCTATTCACGAGTTTTGAAATAAACTGCATTAAAATTAAGTTACACTTTATTGTGAGATGTTCACTAAACGGTTTACAAGATCGCAATCGTTTCAGATTTAACGTATCACCCCAAAAATATCTAAAAGCATCATATCAGGTGATCTAGCCTTTCTAAGTTACTATGTCAGTATAACTGTCGATTTGGATAATTGACAGTCCCAAATGACTTTTCAACAGATGTTACGTTTCAGCAAGAAGAGACATTGCACATTATGGGAGGCAGGTTAAAAAGCGGCTAGATGATAATTATCCAATCTGATGAATAAGTACTATAGACCGAAGCGTCTCCTTAGAATTGTCCTCTATATAACCTGATGAGACTCTTTCAGTTTTTTCTAGGGATTCGTGAAATTCAACTACACACAACCTCAGTCCATTCCAGAACTCGTGGATAGAATGAAAACTGCTAGCAACGAAATTACTCCAGAAACATTCGATAACAGTGAATTTATTAACAATTTGATAACTATTAATCTTCAACATAAAAGCAATGAAAGCAAGGCATCATCAACTTATACAGTGTGTAAAAGCCGAATAATAAATTCATTATTTCGGTTACTGTACATATTTGAAAAAAAATCTCGAAACATAACGTAACATAACGTAAAAACATAACGTAACATAACGTAACAATTCTCCCCTACCTTCAACCCACTTTGAGTGATAGGTACAACCTCCAATTTTTAAATAGGAAGTATAGGTTTGTTATATATCGTTTGAAAGGTCTCTTCATTCTCTATTCACAAATGTTATCGCCTTCAAGTTTATTGTAACAATTAAGATAAAATAAATTAAGATCAAGTGGTTACCGAAATTCGATAAAATACACTAAAATGTAATGCAAAATGTAATGAAATGTATAATACAAAAAATAACTATGGATGTTAACGAAGTAGAGGTTCAAAATGTTCACCGCGAACGTCTTGGCAACATCATAATATCAAACTGTCTTCTAACATTATTTGAAATATCAGGCATGACCGGCCTAATCGCAAGCACTATTCGTTCTTCTAAGTCATTCAAAACGTAAGTTTTAATTTTATATACATTGCTCGTTACATATCCCCTCAAAAAAAAATCTAATGATGAAAAATCAGGTGGTCGCGCTGGACATTCAATCGATCGTCGCCTTCCTATACACCGATTGGGAAATGTTGTATCAAGATATTGCCTGACATTAAGTTGGTAAAATGGTGGTGCTCCATTCTGCTGAAACCATATCAAATTCACTGGAACTTATGGGTTTCCTGGATCAGGATATACATTTGCTAAACTTGCAATGACATCATTTTGAAGTAGTGCCAAATAATTATCGTCATTCAAGTTGCCCTCAATGCAATAGGGATCAATGATATAGTTTCCTACAATCCCTGCCCAAACATTAACCTTTTGCTCGTATTGCGGATGTTCTTCTCTCATCCACTAAGGATTTTCCGTTGACCAGTAGCGGCAATTTTACCAATTAGCTTGACCGTTGAAAGACAAAGCACACTCATCAGAAATCATAATATCTTCTAATTGGATGATATTGTTATCCAACATGTCCAACATTTGGTCAGAAAAATAAGTTGTTCTATCATAATCATCTACCACGAACTCCTGAGTAGGTATCATTTCGTAGATATACATTTTATTTTATTTTATTATATTCACTATCGATATATGACTAACATTGAATCTAATGGATGCATGCCTACTCGATGTATGTTGGTTTTCCTCAAACACGAGAATCACATCTAATTTGAGTTTCAAACGATATATCACAAGCCTATACTTCCCATTTAAAAAATTGGGGGTTGTATCTTTCATTCGACAGAGGTTGAAGGTAGGGATCATAACAGTGTGCTGAATGTTCGATGTTCGTTCGCTATATAATGATTATCACAAGTCGTAAACGTTCCTTTTGTGAACAGGGGAATTGTGTTACATCAAAGGCTTGAAATCACCGTTCTTATTGTTAAATTTAAAGATGCTTCGAAAAAGTTGAATATCTTTTTTATTTGTATACTGTTTCTGCACGATTAAGAAGAAATTGTGGATATTGTTGGTTATTCCCTTTAATGGGCATTTGGGACTGATTTTGCGCTAGAGGATGGATATGCGCGAGATAGCTACAGTTTTTGGAATTATAAGTTGTTACAGTTTTTATGATAAACTGTTCAGAAATACTATCTGTGTATTTTGTATGGAATCGATCAAAGATGGGTTAGAAGATGGAACACAACCACTGTTGTTTGTTTTTTATTTGTTTTGGAAAGGCGAAAAAATCTCATTGTTATATCCTAACTATGTAGAAATCATTGTGCAGCTAGCCCGAGATTAATTCAATAATCACTTTACTGGCCTATTTATGTACTCTGGGATTCGATGTCGGTAATGAAAACTGAACACAGCTTTTGTCATTCTTTCTTCAAAAGTATTGAGAACTCCAATTATCTATATTTAGTATCTCGCATATTTTAAAGTTGACTATTTTGAATTATTATTTTGTTCAAAATTTTTTGTTCAACTGAAGATAGAGTATCGATAATTGATTGATGAATTGGTAGGTTCACTAATACTACAGTTGTTTAATGGCTTTCTTCAAGTGTATAATGTTCTTCATCAATAATGAATTCAATTTTGTGGTTCTATCTTAATTACTCATGATCCTACTATTGCTACCTCGGAAGCGGTAATACCTACAGGGGAAGTAGAATTGTTGAATTTCGTTATTAGCTCTACCGCTTGCATTTCGAATGAAATAAAAAACTTCCGATACTTTTTCTATTAGTTATAATCTGATATAAACCAGTTTTCAATGCGACGTTTCGTTCAGTAGGTTTTATCATCAACTTCATTTTTTAATGCGGAGTTGTATTGTGGTACATAGCTTAATTTGTTATTTCAGTAGTTACAAAAATCAACGAAAAAAACTAGAGGTCCGTATTAAATAAATTGTAGTAGGTGAAACCTAATGAAGAAAACGTCGTATTGCAAATTGGTTTAGGATAGATCATAACAAATATAAAACAGTATTGAAAGTTCCTCTCCCTTTTTTTCATATCATTCGAAATTAAGGCAGAGCCAAAAAACGAAATTAGACGATTCTGGTTTTTGGCGAATATTTTAAAAACAATCACTGATATTTTCGATCTGAACAGAAATTACTGTAGCTCCCCAAAATTGGAAATCGGCCAGTAGCAAACATACTGTTTTCTACAAATGTATGAATCAACACTTCGTGATAGTTTTGGTAGGATTGAGATGACGTGGACAGATCTGCCACCACGAAAGCAGTCAACACTCGCATTTTAAAGTTCTTGGAAGTGAACGGCCAGCGATTCGAACATACTCCACATGATTGTTTTACTTTTTTATAATTATTCATATCAATATTTCCAATTTCAAGTTTCTTGGTGCTTTTTCAAA
>WOGN01011266.1:0-10084 GCA_015342105.1 Leptinotarsa texana | reverse complement strand
CTATCCTTGGCGAAACAATGTCATATCCACGAACATAACACACGAAACGCTCACCACATTAGAAGAGATCGATTTCGTCTTCACTTATCGCAGAAAAATTCCATAGATTACTCTCTGTACAATATTTTGCCACAAGATTTCAAAGAACTCGGTCTAAATACATGCAAGAGAAAATTGAAATATTATTTGTTGAGGCATTGTTTCTATTCTGTCGATGACTTCAAAACACATTTTTGTGTTCTGAAGTCACTACTTCTTTTTGATTTTCAAAGTTTTTACATATGTGATTGTTGTGTTAATTTCAACTTGTAAATGTTATGTGAATTTTAACTTGTGAATTTTAAATGTAAAGCCAAACATGACTTGCTTCAAACATATTGTATTATGTAATGCAGTCAAATAAATATTATTATTATTACAAGTTGACAGAGGTCGATAAATACATTTCCTTGAGAATATATACCTACATTTTGGTTACTGGTAAGAAACTTAACCCTTCCGGATTGTTTCAATGACCTCTAGTGACTCAGAGTTCACAGGTTACAATTATTGAGTGTTTCATAAACTACGCAAGAATAACTGAATTTGGGCCACTTTGGTAAAACCTAAAAAGATATTTAATCAATTTTGAATTGATACATAAATATTTATCATGCAATTTATTCCAATACATATAATTTTTCTTTTTTCTCAAATGATTAATAAGCCGCCAATTGGAATTGAACTCATATAATCAGTTGCTATTCCAGTGCAGTTGAAAAAATATATCAAAGTTCATTTTCAGGGTTTGTACACCTTGCTGTATAAGTGAAAAAGAAACCAGTTATCAATGCACACGAATGGTAAACTCGATGATAAATGTAACGACATAATTGAATGTATTATTTTCTTTATTATTGTTGGATAAGACCTGAATAATAATGAGTATATACTCCCTGTTTCCTCTTTTGATAAATGAATAATGACTTATTCGATGGTTGAAACCAAGAAAAATCGCCAGTTGAGAATTTTAATAATGATAATAATAACATGTCTTTATTTATCAATTTTACAAAAAATTCAGTTGAAGAATAACAGGCGAGATTCAGCCAAACCCAACCTCGTATGGAGAGTTCATTTTTCTTATCTTAAATGTATAGCATAGACGAAGAGAATATGATAGCTAGTACTATGCTAGTCTTGATAGTATAAATGACTCACAGATATATAACTTGAAATTCTCTTATAATATTTGTCTATTACGGTAAAGTTGCTTTGAGAAATTTAATAAAGACCTATATGAATGACTTGTTCAATGAAACTCAGGTCTGTACCTAGCCATAAGCCTAAAGTTTTGGATTCATTTACAAATAGACCAGCCTTCAAAAATGCTAAAAACTGAAAAAAATATAAAAGTAGGATGAAACCCATCAGAAAAAGAGGAAAATAGAATAAAAATGGATGGAAAAATAAATTACGGGTGACATGTCTTCGGGAAAAGGGAGGGGTGAGTTTTTAAGGGCGAAGAATGGTTTTCATTGATTTCCGGCAAAACTACAAGTCCTATGAAAAAAAGTTAAATAGCAAAGATGTAGGTAATAAAACGATGTACAACTTTTGTCTTCACAATTTTAAGATAACCTCAAAATTTATCCAAACCAAGTGTTTGGTTTTTTATTTTTCAAAAAAAAATTTTTTTGGTTCCAAAAATTGTTATTTTTGTTATATTGTTATAGATATGGATCTCTAGAAATTCACATACCTCATTTCTTTCACTTTTAGGAGGAAATAGCGTGACCTGAGATCTTTTCGGTTTGATGGTTAGGTTATTTGCACAAGATACGTCATACAGTGATTGAAGATTTTTATTAATATCATCATTAACTTGTGTGAGGTCTGTAAAATCGAACGAACAGTACAATGGGCTTGTTTCATGTTTTTTGGTTTAAAGTTTACTTGACAGAAATTTCAAATTGAAAAACAGTGCACTTTGTTTCAGCTCTGTAAGTCCGTATCGAATGTGGTAGGCCGGTGACGTCACGGACCTATTCCCGCTTCTTATTCGATTGACCAATGGGAACAATAGAAATAATCAACATTGCCAAATCGTACAATTTACGAAACCTATAATTATCGATTTAATTATGAAAGTGTATATGAACCCGTACAAGGAATTTTATAAATCACATTTGCCTTTTTAGTAGTAATACAAATTCCGATGTACTCAACAGAAATTCATGTAATAATAGTTTACCTATCAAATTTTCCTAAATATCTTCAAATATCATAAAACTTTTTCATAATGAACAAAATATCAAAATATGCCAAAAATCAAAACTATAAAGAATTTGAATACCAAATTGAAAGATAAAACGGATACAACAAAGTCAAATATGATTTATAACATTCCTTGTAATAATTGTAAATTGGATTATATTGGAATAACATCTAGAATTCTCAAAGATAGAATAACTTCACATAAAAGTGATATAAAGTTTAATAAGAAATCATGTGCATTAACGCAACATTCTATAGAAACAGGACATAAACCAAATTACTCTTTTATCAAAGTTTTACATACAGAAAAAAATATTTCCAAACGCCTTTTCCTTGATATGGTTGAAATTAACAAGTCTTCTGATTTCATGAATAAGAGAACGGGCATTGATAATCTCCGCAATACATACAGTAAGTAACTTACTGGAACTACACCAAAAACACCCACTATAATCGAAAGCTTGGCAAAGTAGAGTAGAGTTTTGATTTTTGATTTTTTGACTGAGAGACCCCGTTAATCCATTTTACTGTAAACTTCAACTGCGTTAGTTTTGTTATACGTAGCGAATGACTTCGAAGGTCGAGGTTATATTTTTTTCTTTGTTCACTATAGTTTGATAAGTTCTAACCTACTTCTAAATTAAAATCGATAGTTGTGAGTATCCTTTTTTTGAAGTGAGTTCTATCAAAAGCCATTATTATAAGTTACGAGTTGATGCAAAACTATGACAAAAAAAATGTAGGCATATATGTTTGGCTACCAGGGCAAAGCTGTTTTGGATAGCTAGAAATCAATATCATCAAACATTCTAGAAATACGACAATTTTGAATTCTAAAATAATAATAATAATTTTGTACTACTCCTTCAATCCCTTCAGAGAGACAACATCCCTTTAAAGATTTCAAATATGAAACATGGATGCGCCTGATAGCTCATTTGAAAGAATGTTCAGTTCTCCATTGAATTTCTCTATTTTTATTCAGGATTTTTTGAAGTTATATTGATGTTAGGAATCACACGTTAAAAGGTAAGACCTCGTTTATCCTTAGCTCGCCCATGTTTCGACTTCTGAGGGTTGTCGTTCGAAGGGGTGCGACAGCTGGTTAACGGAAAAACAGATTTTAAACAGATTTTTTTTTAACAGAATTACCTAGTATATACTCGTACAACTGTTTCTTCAGATAGTTTCAAGATTAGTAAGTTATGGCATTACAGTGTATTTTTTATTAACCTTCCATCGTCCATTTCACTAGTATACGATATTTTGTTTCAGGTTCAATACTACTTACTTACTTACTTGAGAGATACCAAGAGGGAAGATATGGTTTGGGGCAATAAATGAAATGGGAGCCCAGTTCAATAGATGGACAGTGCTAAAAATATTCGAAGTTGTGAGTGACAAATATTCTATTTATTCGGAGCTACGTTAACCAAAAAGAAATAAATAATTGATAATAATGATAATAATAATAAGGGTATCAATACAATTCATTCAGACAATATATGAATAAAACAAAACAAGAACTTATGAAGCAGTGAACTGCTTGTGTGTAAGGAAGGATAATATATATAATTTGAAGTTGTTTGTATGGAAACGATTTCAAGTTATTAATGTATATAGATTAATGGACATAGTACAGTAGATTCAAATTAAGAATAACTCATTTACATTATGGAATTCATATGATAGCACATATACTCGATATAAAGGACTCACAAGATCGTGAAATCGAGAATAATATACGTGGCGTAATGGGAAACAGTAATAGAGATATAGTCTTCATATCGTTACATAAAGGGATATAAAATTGTATAAGGAAGCGATTACCTTTAATTAAGACATACTTTGTCAGTAACACAATATAGTAGACTACATATTTAGAAATAATTATCATGAAAAAATTCATATTGCATGTACATGGTATAGGACACAGAGAAGTCATAAGTCTCAATATCAAGATGAACATATATGATGTAATCATTTTGGAATTCATGATACTGATTCATTTTATTAGTTGAAGAGAGATATATTTGGAAGATGTACTACGTTGAAGCTTGAAAAACATGGTGTTGGTGCTCTATTTCTCCAACTATTTCTCCATGGGGTATGAGTTTGATATAATTTTTGATTTTTTTTTCAACATTTTCGGATTTGTCTCGCATTTCAGGTTTATCGGTAATATGATGGAAAGGTTTGGACCTATGTATCGATAATTTTTTTGACCTACTGTTTTGTTCATGACTGGTATCACTATAGTTTTTTGTGACGGGTGTTATATTTATGGTCCCAAATCATTTCTGTGCATTTATTGGGCTGTGGTTATACTAATAAATAAAAGCTCATTAGGATCGAATATTTCGGTTTGGGTAGGTAAAGTTTCTATGCAGAATACATCTGAGAAAGGGTTTGCATTACCTCGAGGGAATGCAGCTGGGTTTTGGAGACTCCGCCCCAGCCAATGATGCCATAATTTAGATGTGATTCTACTAAACTTTTGTATAACATTATTTTTTGTTCCAAATTGAGAATGCTGGTTATACTTTTGAATTTATGATCATTTTTATGAGCTAATCTATTCTCTCTTTCTTTTTTCTTCATTAGTAAATCACCCTGTACCTCTAACTGCATATGAACTGAAGGAAATAATTTATCATTATTGCATGAAACTAATTGAATAGTTCTGTCAAGAAATGCCGCGGAAGAGAAATTAGGTAGGATCAATTAAACAATGTATCTCAACAGTCGGACAAAATAATTCTACCCCACGAACAATTTTCCCAACTTATTTTTCCAGAGAGAGAAAGTGCACATTCCCATGTTAAACGATTCGTAATACTAGTTTGAATAAAAGTATGTGAGCTGAAAACTTTCTCAAGAAACTGATTTGGACACGCTTTATGATGTATCTCTAATCGCGATTTTAAATTATTGATTATACCATGAACGCTGGGCACTGTTCTCTGAAGGAATTCTTTTATTCGTAATATATCACGAATTAACTGGATAGAAAATAAATTATTGTTATTCAGAAATATCCGATTCTGCACAGACCTACTTCACACGACGATAACACAAGAATTGTTTGATGATAGAGTTCAGTCCAAACAATCAACTGCGTATAATATTTCCATAACTTCCAATGGAAATAAATTCCACAAATATGAGTGTATCGAATGTACTGGAAAATTCATAATGGAAAAATAAGTTCACAAAATCATACCGAATTCACAGTCTTCGTTTGAAACCTTCTAACACCTAATATTTTCTGTTCAGAAGATTATGAAAATCAGAAAGACACGTTGAGTTATATTAAAGAAGAAAGTAATACAAATCATGAAATAATGAAACAACAAAAATTTATTGGCGTTTCGGGGCGACTTCATTGATTCCAGTGGCGCATTCGCTTTTTCAGTTGCAGGAAAACCCCGAAAAACCTTGCAGCACCACATCATATGAATATCTTGATCTACCAATGTCCTGTCTTTCATAAAACAAAATGTAGGGTATCTCCAGAGGCTCCAATAAATTCAAAACATCGCCAGAACACTTCGTGACAAAACTATCGTCAAACTGAAACCAGTCCGTTTCATTTTTGACCAATGCGTTGTAATGTCTTTTAACAAAAAAAGAAAAGCTGTATTATTTGAAACACGGTCGGTTAAAATCTAAGGGATTATGTAGTCTATCTTCGTTGACGTGTTATTGTAGCTCCTCTCCAACTACCAAAAGGTAGAAAAGGAAATTTAACCTTCCATTGGCGAGGTTGGGTTGGAGACAATAGGTAAACAAAGGCCCACAAAGCTAGGATCTTGATGCTATAACTGGCTGGTATATGTGTGACGGACTATATGGCAGGTAATATAATGTTCATGTCTACGGTGCGGCGAATAGCAGCGATACTAAGATTTGTCCACCACAATTAGATTCGGGGAGTATTGGTAACCACCAAGTGGTTCTGTTTCGATTGAATACAAATACTAGTGAAGGCTAAAAAGTCATTAGTGAGGCGAGCAAGAGGTATCGCGAGATTCCTTATTGCTTATTTCGTTCTGGAAAGGTGTTTATGAGTATCCGCAGCCGCTCAACATAATCGCTCAAGCCCTAACGGTGGAAAAAACTTTTAAAAATATTTATGGATGTGTCATGGATGAAAAGGAAAAATTCGGATCGTTAGTCATGAACCCACAACCACCGAAATTGTATTCATTGGTTGAATTACACAAAGATAACTACCCGATAAGGTAGTTTCTTTCATCACAGCTTCTTCAGTTAAAATAACCGAAAAACTTATTGCAATTATTCAAAACCATACCAATGTCAAATCAAAATTCACTTTGAGGAATTCATACCATTTGATCAATGAAATTCAAGATATTACACTCCTGGATAATGCCAAATTGATTTCATTCGATGTATCACAGTATCCCTCCGAATGAAACGATTACTTTGGTGGAAAATCTATTGGACAAAAACTCTATCAATCCAGTAGTGAAAAATGAAATATTAGACTTGCTTACACAGAATTACTTCCAATTCAATGAAAAGTTTTACTCATCTTGCAAAGGTCACATAATGGGACACCCACTTAGTCCTATTCTGGCAGAGATTTTCATGGACGATTTGGAAAGAAGAATACACAGTAACCCACTATTAAGAAGTTTTCTGTATTGGTGTAGATATGTGGATGATATCCTGGTATGTTTCACGGGAACGAACAGACAGTTGACAAACTTTTTGAAGTTCATAAATTCTCTCCACCCATCTATCACATCCACAGTGGAGATGGAACAGGACGATTTGACAATAGCAAAAGTTAACAACAAACATGATTTTTCAATTTATCGTAAACCGGGACAGATATTATCATTCATAATTCGTCCTCTCACCCATATCAGCATAAGGTAGCACCTTTCAACAGTATGATCCACAGACTGATAAATATATCCTTGTCAGAAGCGAATTTCAATAAAGAACTGAATACAATAAAGCAAATAACCATCAACAATGGTTATGATAGTGGTCTGATACATTCTTCATCATCAAAGACAACAACAACTTGGGCATGCACATTGAAAATAACAAAGATAAAATTTCAGGTTCTGAAAAATCAGGAGTGTATAAATTATCATGTGGGTCATGTCCGATGTTTTATATAGGTCAAACTGAAGGAAAGTTCAAAACCCGTATAAAGGAACACAAATATAGTTTTCAGAATGGAAAAATAAATACCACATATGCCAGTCATCTAATCTCAGAGAGACATACGTTCGACCATGAATATAAACCCCTCCATTTTCAGAAAAAAGGTTTGAAACTTAACCTGTCGGAGAGTATGGACATGAACAAATTCAAAAACTCTCAACATTTTATGAACGATCAAACTGAATTGAATAATTTATTACTTAGGTAGACGAATAGGTACTAGGTTGTAATAAGGTTGTAATTTGGAAGTAACTCTCATTTATGCTTGAAGAAGCTATTGTATAGCGAAACACGTGTTATAGTGACAATCATACAATGAACTTTATTGATTAGTTTTTTAATATGGATTTTCATCAAGTATCGGCCAGTTCCATTCAATTCATAATTTTGGCTCCAAACAATCTTAAAAATGAGTTAGGACATCCATTGCTGAATACAACATGAAATATCATATTGCTATTTCCAAAAACATTGAAAAATAAACATCCACTTGTAGTAAATGATACTGGAGCCTCATCCTAAGACCAAATCTTTATTTTCACACCTCGACACGTGTTTCAATCACCAAGTGATCATTTTCAAGTGCAAGATTGAACTTCCTCTTGAAGTTTTCAACACCTCGACACGTGTGTCGATCACCAAGTAATCATCTTCAAGAGGAAGATTAAAATTCAACCTTTCTTTTGAAGATGATCACATGATGATCAAACCACGTGTCGAGGTGTTAAAAATAACGTTTTGGTATTGAAGTGAAATTCCAGTTATATTTATTACGACACTAAAGGTTTCTAACAGTGTATAATAGCTATCCACGTGTAGTGATAAACTCGTTACCACTAGATTTCAGTCAATTCTGGTCAATGAAGAAAAGTCTACAGGCAGTGATGAATCCAAGTACCTTTCAATCTGGCATAAACCTGGCAAAAAAATCTACTTGGCAAATTCTGTTTTGATTACCGTCGCTAACAAGAAAAAACTATGTATATCCCCCAATAAAAAACTTCCTTCAGTCATATACTTTATTTCAAAACGTAAAATAAACTTTATCAATATCAAAATTCGAGTAAATATCGTAAAAAAATATCAAGTCAAGGATCACATTCAATTTTTCCATGAAGAAGTAGTACGGCTTCATACTGTTATTAAGGTTGAACGGTAGTTTGCGATTGCTCTACTGGTGATTGTGTTGTTGCCTTTTCCACGGGTTCTGCGACAACTTTCTGGGTGGTAATTTCAGGTTTTTGTGGAGCCTGAATGCTGCTAGGTGAAGGAGCTGCTTGCGGAACTGACTGAACTGATAAACTCTTTCCAGATCTTGCATCACCCTGAGGAACTCCAGCAGATTGTGGTATATGATCACCAATTGGTTGATAACCATTTTCATCAGCTATATACCTAGATTGAAAATGAAAATCGTAAAAATTTCAAATACCTCATAGGAGTGAATATTACTGTAGTTTAAATTCAACACCAAACCGTTATTTTCAATGCCTCAACACGTGTTCCAATCACCAAGTGATCATCTTCAAGAGAAAGATTAAACTGAGTTTGATTAAACTTTAGTCATATTCATGACTACACCAAAGGTTCCAAACAATGCGTCACAAGTATCTTATAGGAGTAGTGGAAAGCTCTCTCAATCAATATTATGTAGGAGAAGATTGACAAACTATTATTCTGAATATTAATTTACGTATATAGCAGTGTTCGGGCACCACTGTAAAATTCTCCAACAGTTGCTGAAGCAAAAGTGTCGCTGAGATATTTTTTCATAGCTTAAACTTTAATTTCTATACTTGATTTACCAATCAACTTCAATCTGGAAGAGTTGGTAGTGATACAACAAAATTACTTCATGATGTCAAAATGAATCAGACGCAATATTCATTAAAACTAATCTCCAACTACAGAGGTATTGCATTTCTGCCTTCATTTTTGAAAATTTTCAAAAAATCCTATCTCAACAGTCTTGTATCCTTCTGTGAAAACTATAACCTACTCGCAAATAGCCAATATGGATTCCAATCTGGTTTATCAACCCAAGATGCTACTCTTTCTCTGGTCAATTATGATTTATCCAATCATGGAAAATCGATCAGTATTCTATTTGATTTGTTACGTGCATTTGGTACTATCAACCATCAACTTCTCCTCGATAAACTTTATGACATTGGAGTTTGCGGCCAATGTCTAAAATGGATTAAGACTTATCTGACTGGCAGATCACAATCAGTTAAGGTCAAATCAGGAATATATCATTCTGAAAATCGTGTAAAGTCGTCTTAACAGGTGTTCTCCAAGGCAGTGTCCTGAGTCCTACTCTCTTTCTCTTATTCGTCAACGACATCTCTAATAATAATCAACAACATTGTACTGAACAGTTTGCTGATGACACGTCCTTCTTATTGAGTTCTTCTTCTTGTGAAGGGTTATATGACCAGGCTGATATTGCATTTGCTGATATGCTTAATTACTGCGCCAGAAACGGCCCCGTACTAAATAACAATTAATCTAATACCATTGTTTTCTCGCTTAGAGAAATGGACTGCAGAATATTGGTTGGAGCTGATACTGAATCTATTGTGAAGAAAAAATCAGTCAAATTCTTAGGGTTCAACATTGA